>BQNB010033550.1:0-52238 GCA_026074375.1 Tanacetum coccineum
GGGAAAGTACAAAAGAGTATGCGACCCGCATGGCTGCAAGCACAATGTGGTGCTGCCCTGCCAAAGTACGGGTCGATTTCTCCCATTACGATCCAACAACCTGCTGTACTCATCGAATAATAAGCGTATAACGAGTCGTGCTTACGCGGCATGAGGAACGTAAGCAAGATGCACGACAACAACAACAAAGCATCGACAAAAGGTAGCCAAAATAAAATAACATTGATCAGGGGAACACCCTGGCTTAGTGACACAACATTAAGCAAGCATTAACAAAGCATTGTAGGACACCGGCTTGACCCGCAACGGTTGCAAACACGATGTCGTGATGCCATGCCGAGACATGGGCCAGTTTGACCAACCGTAGCAAGCGTAAGCAAATGCAAGGCAACATCAACAAACCATTAACAAAGGGTATTCAACCCGTCATGGCTGCAAACACAACCTCGTGCTGCCCCATCAAGATACGGGTAGATTTCACCATACACGATCCAACAACCAATTATAGTTGCAACCCAAACTCATCACAAACAACGTCAACATAAGATGTTCACAGCAATCACCCATAAAAATAGCATTTATTAGGGGAACACCTTCGCATAGTTACACAGTGTTAAGTAACCATCAACAAAGCAAACGGGAAATGGATAAAATGGTACCCGAGACGCAGTGGCTGCAAACACGATTAGGTGATGCCCTGTCAAGCCACACGTCGCTTTTAGACACCATGCTAAGCCAAAGCAAATGTAAGGTAACATCAGCAAAGCATCAACAAAGGTTATTAAACCCGCCATGGCTGCAAACACGATCTCGTGCTGCCTCGCCTAGATACGGGTTAATTTCACCAATCACAATCCAATAACCTACCGTAGTTACAAGATGTAACGCCTATAATAAAGTTCAAATAACTTGATAAGCAACACGAACTAAAACACGCATGCCAGAAACGAAAGGATCCAAACTCAACACAAACAACAAGAACAACATAAATCAGATCCCCAAAAACTCCCAAATCAAATAAAATAGACAAAATGATTTTCAAAAACAATGAAACATGGAAATTGATAACGTACCCTCCCTTCCGGCTCGAAGGCCTCCCCTTCGAGCTTGAAAGGGATTTATTCCAATTATACCTAGAAACATTCGAATAGTTTCTAGTGGCGTAAAATCATCTTAGTGATGGTTACCAGTATAGCAACTCGCCACGCGAAGCCCTACACCCTTCGCGGTGGGTCTTCGACGAAACTAGGGCAAAGGTCAAGACTTGGTCAAGTCTAAACCCACGTTCTCCCTCTCTGCCAAGGTTTACCCGCCAATACAGAGATCGTGGTACACAACCCTATAATCACCCCTTAATCGTGGAACACCTCCACTATTACCGATTTATGTGCAATGCCTTGCTCCAGCCTATTTCTCTACCTGTAAATAGATGGCAAGGTCCCTAGGTATGTTTTACGCTACACACACCTACTTACTTACTTCATACCTACTCATTACTCCCTAAAGTGCATACTTACTCTCATGGCGGAGGTGATTCGCAGGGACACCCCCTGCGCTTCACTTAATGTAGTGTTTCCATTTGTGTTGTCACAGGTTATCCGAGACTCGGCATCCAGTATACACCTCAAGAATCCTTCGATCCCTAACAAAGCCAGATCGTGTCCATATTTGCACAATCAGTGGCGCCATCCGTGGGACCTATAACAATTAGTCCTGTCCAAACCGAGTCAATAACCACTAAATCATGTGACATACTTTTTCGGCATGACAAACGGGAGATAGATGACACCACCCCCGGGATTCTCGACCCTAACTCCTTTGCCCGGTCCTAAGGCCAGTGAACTACCGCCAATAACCGCCTCCACTTTTACCGCCAGAACTCTTGAAAATACGCCACTTACAAATCGGGTGTCCACTTTGAATAACCCTGATCCTATGATCAACCCAGCTTTTATTAAAGCAAACTATGAAGTCCTTAAATCCCTCCTAAGGGAGCGTAGAATATAGAGGCGTAACGAAGACCTTCACACTGAACTAGAATACGTCAGTGAGGAGTATGATGAAGAGAGAATAGAACCTAGGCCTACACGAGTTCGGGAGGCTACACCAATTCTGCAAGTAGCATCTTCGAGGGTTCGAAGATAGAAGGAAAGAGTTGTTGAGTTCAAAGATGCTCCAAAAAGGGAAGGGAGCAGGGTTGAAAGGAATAAAGAAGGAGGAAGACCTCTGGGACAAATAGCAGAAGACAATGGACCATATGGGATGAACCTCCCCCTACTCCTAGCTGCTCATTTAGGAAGAAGTGAAAATGGCCAGCCTTTGCAATCGTCTTTAACCTCCGTACACGGAGGCCGTCATCCTTCGACTAACATAAGACAGAATCTCCCTCCTAACGGTACGCATCTCTCATGTAACGCTCAACCATTCATACCTAATAATTTACAGCCATCCAATAGACCAATACCTGTTTATGTTAATCCTTACCCTTAACCCTATATAGGGGCAGCCTCCAGGCAACCCATGAGCCATCCTTTCAAGGCTCAGGGGGCAGCTTTTCCTTTGGAGGACCTCCTACCTATTACTCCCATGGAGGATATGCTTTGCAGGCCCCTGCGGGAGGCAGCGTCCCTACATCTCATAGGCTCATACACCCCTCAGGTGTTTTCCCTGATAACTATCCTTTCAATTCGCAACCTATGTATCCCTTGCCGAATGCACCCATCTACCTAAACCAGGCCCTTAGTGGCCTCTTCACAGACTACACTGGTTGTGTAACCCCATTTGTTCAATGGATCGAGGACTACCCTTTGCCAGACGGATTAAAAATGCCTTCGCATGTTAGATCTTATGACGGAAAAGGAGACCTTAAAAATTTCGTGCACCTCTTTGAAGGTGCCATTCGTGTGCAAAAATGGGCAATGCCCGTGGCCTGTCATATGTTCACCTATACGCTTAAAGATTCCGCCCGAATATGGTGGAATGTTCAAAAGATAGGTAGCATTCTCAACTACGAAGATCTGAAAGTAAAGTTTCGATCCCATTTTAGCCAGCAGAAGAAGTTTATGAAGACACATCTCGTAGTACATAACATCAAGCAGAAGGAAGGATAAAGCACTAAAGCTTTCGTTACTAGGTATACGGATGATACTCTACAAATTTTGGGTCTACATGAAGAGCAACGTATTTCTGGATTCGTTCATGGGTTATGAACAAGGAGCCTAGTAGAGTTCCTCTCCACAGAGATCCCAACTACTTATAAGGGTCTGATGGATAAGACTTACACTTGGATTGAAGCAAAAGAAGTCGTAACCAACGAAACTCCAGATGATCACCAAGAAAGCTCGAGCAAGTTCAAGAGAAATTCCTCCTGGGACAACAATAAAGGAAGGAAGAACATAGACAAATTCTTTTTGTACTAGGGACCTAACCACGGACTGCTCTCAAACATGTCCAAAAGCCCAAGAGAGGTCCTGGCAACCGAGAAGGTAGCAAGAACTTTCGAACAACCTCCCCAGCTACCACGAAGACCACAAATACAACACGAATCAGTGTCGAGAGCTGAGACATCAAATCGAAGAAGCTGTCAAATTAGGACGGCTAGCACATCTAGTGAAAGAAGTAAAGAAAGGGAAAGCAAAAGTTTTGAACTCTCAATTAGGAGAATGGAAGAAGGGAGACAAAGGTACAACACCAACCGAAGCTCCTGTCCTTATGATAAGCCGAAGAAACAGTACGCCGAAGAGAAGCCAAGAAGTATGTTACTGATGGCACTTCCTAATGAACATCTAATGACCTTTAATCAGTACAAATATGCTAAGACCTTGTTTGCTGCTATACAAACAAGATTTGGTGGTAATGAAGCCACAAAGAAGACTCAGAATACTCTTCTGAAGCACATGTATGAGAATTTATTGCTCCAAGAACAGAGTCTCTTGACTCTATTTTTAACAGACTTCCGAAGATTGTAAGTCAGCTGGCTATTCTGGGTGAAAATATTTCACAAGAAAATCTCAATTTGAAATTTTTGAAAAGTCTGCCTTCTGAGTGGAATACTCATGTTGTGGTCTGGAGGAATAAACTTGATCTAGACACAATGAGCTTTGATGATCTCTATAACAATTTTAAGATTGTTGAACAAGAGGTTAAAGGAACTGCAAGCTTAAGCTCAAGCTCAAGTTCTTAGAATATGGCTTTTGTGTCATCCCCTAGCAATACTAATGAAGTTAATACTGCTTATGGAGTTAGTACCTCTAACACTCAAGTTAGCCCTTCTAGCACTCAAGTTAGTACTGCTAACTTAAGTGATGACACTGTTTATGCATTTTTGGCCAGTCAACCAAACGGGTCTCAACTTGTATATGAGCATCTTGAACAAATCCATGAAGATGACATAGACGAGATGGATTTGAAGTGGAAGTTAGCATTGCTGACCATGAGGACAAGAAGGTTTTTCTAGAAAACTAGTAGAAAGATCACTATCAATAGGAGTGACACAGCTGGATATGACAAGTCAAAGTGGAGTGTTTTAACTGCCACAAGATGAGACACTTTGCAAGGGAATGCAGAGGACCTAGGAACCAAGATAGAAGAAAGATCAAGATAGCTCTCTAGTAAGGACTGTTAATTGTGGAAGAAACTTCTTCCAAGCATGGTGGCTATTGATGGAGATGATTTGGACTAAGATATATGACAGATGATGAAGTCCCTATCAAACATGGCTCTTAGGGGGCTTTTTCAGACTTGAGGTACATAATGGACAAAACTTGTTCAAAAAACCTATCTATAAAAGCTTTGAAACTCTTAATAAAAACCTATTAACTTGTGATTTAAGAATAGAGTTTAACAAATCTGACTTCAATTTAGCTATTTATAAAAAAGGGTTAGCATCTGTAAAAGAGCAACTTATCTTTTACAAAAAGAATAAGGTTATTTTTTATGAGCACTTGGGGTTGTTCTTAAAAGAGGATATCTTATATACAAAGACTCAAAAATTAGCCTGCTTAAAAGTGAGTTAGAATGCTTAAGCAAAAAAGCAATCAACTTAAATTAAATTTTGATAATGCTTCTATGAGTCTAGACAAATTAATAGGGAGTCCGATAAATGTATAAAGTAGACATGGGTGTGGGGTTTGTAAGCTATAATATGTTCCAACCCCCCCCCTCCCCTACCAAGGTTTTTTGTACCCTAAAGTTTGATTTGTCCAACTTGGTTCTAGAGGAGTTCTAACAAGCCAGAGTTTGACAGGGGCAATAGACCCAGACTGTAAGAGTGTTAGTGAAGATATTTTTATTGAAGGTTTGGGATCTCCTGATGCCCCATTGGTTAAGAGTTGGTGTCGGATGATAATTTAGAGAAGAAACTGCTTTTCACTAATATTGCTAAGACTAGGAATTTGTTATGACATAAACAACAAGAAAAACAGGTAGGAAACCAGTTAAGTATGTTGAAATATACATGTCACAAAAGTTTTGTGGAAATCCAAAGAAAACTTGGAATAATCAGAAGTCCCAAAGTAGAAGTGATCATTTGTGATTGGTACAAAAGCTTGTTTTATGTGTGGATGTTTTGACATGTGCAGGCTAACGGCATAATTACCATAAAAAGGAAAGGGTGGTATCTGGGAATAATTATACAAGGGTGAATTACAATTATTCATTGTTTAAAAAGGCTCACTAGTTACCATAGGAACCATGGTTCCAAGAGCAGCTTAATGAAAACTGGTGTAAGATAACTAATTTTGCTAGGCCTATTATACTGATCATCCAAATAACTACAGGTTGATAGGCTAGACCATGTCACATTTTCTAATCAGCACTAGTCAATACTGTAAAGTGGACGCTATCAATAAGAAACAAACTATTAACTAACAAAAATTTTAGCCAAAAAGTTAATGCTGCTAGGCATACACTTACTACTGCCAGTGTTAGTTAATGTTGTTAGGCATAAACTTACTACTGTTAGTTTAAGTTAATGCTGCCCAGCATAACTTACTACTGCATAGGCTACTGTGGGAGCTTCGTTAATGCTTTTAGGATTATTTAGTTACTGTAGTTTAAGTTAATGCTGTTGAGGGTGATTTCATAAATACTTTGATTAAGGGTTTTAATCACTCATTTGATCAATTTTACACTTTGACATACTCTCTAATCATAAACCCTAACTCAATTTTATCATTCATCAACAAAACCCAAGACAATGTCGAACCTAAAGTTTGCTGAAACTCACAATTTGGTTGCGTTTTTGGAGAAACCCAAAGAAAGTGATGGGTTTGAGGGAATTATTGATTTTTTGAATGCAAGTTCTATCAGATATGCACTAAAGGTGAATCCCACCATCTATACTTCAGGCATTAAGCAGTTCTGGACTACTTCTAAGGCAAAAACTGTCAATGGGGAAATGTAGATACAAGCCCTAATAGATAGGAAGAAGGTGATCGTCAACGGAGATGAGTATGAGATAGAAAGCTCTTCAATTAAAAGATGCTGAAGGCACTGAATGTCTTCCGAATGCGACAATTTTTTAACAACTGACACTCATGGTGTATGAAAATCTTACACAAAATCTTACATTCTATAAAGCTTTCTTTTTGCCTCAATGGAAATTTCTTATCCATACAATTCTACAATGCCTTAGTGCTAAGATTACTGCTTGGAACGAATTTAGTAGCACTATGGCCTCAGCTATCATCTGTCTTGCCACAAACTAAAAATTCAACTTTTCCATGTACATTTTTGATAATATGGTTAAGAACTTGGAGGGTGGGGTTAAATTTCTAATGTATCCAAGGTTTGTGCAAGGGTTCTGGATAAACCAAGTTGGAGGATATGGTCAAATACTAAAGAAATTTATGTTACACCTTCTCACACAAAGAAGGTTATTGCTAATATGAAGAGAGGAGGAAAAGGTTTTTCTGGGAGAGTTACCCCTTTATTTCAAACTATGATAGTTCAAGCTCCTGATGAATTAGGTGAGGGTTCAGAAATACCAACTGATCCTCAACACACACCTACTATTCAACCATCTACATCACAGCCTCAGAATAAACAACCAAGGAGGAAGTAGAGGAAAGACACTGAGGTTCCTTAACCTAGTGGTTCTACAGAGTCTATCATTGATGAGGCTGCCAATGAGAAGCATGTACCTACACATTCCAATGATCCACTACTCAGTGGTGAGGATAGACTGAAACTAAATGAATTGATGGAACTTTGTACCAACTTATCATAAAGAGTTCTTGACTTGGAGAACTCAAAGACCTCTCAAGCTGCAGAGATTACAAAATTAAAAGAGAGGGTCAAGAAGCTAGAGAGGAGGAATAAGTCAAGAACTCCAGGGCTTAAAAGGTTAAGGAAGGTTGGTAGAACTGCAAGAATAGAATCCTTTGAAGATGAAGGTTTGGGTGCTCAGGAGATGCATCTAAAACAGGGGAGAAAAATTGCTGATCTTGATGCTGATGCAGAGGTTACTTTGGTTGATGAGGCTTAGGGGAGGAATGATGATAACTTAATGTTTGATACAGGAGTTTTATATAAGCAGGAAGTTGGGGTTGAAAAGGTGGTTAGTATTGCTGAAGTTACTACTGTCAGTGCTACAACAACAACTGTTGATGAGTTGACTCTGGCTCAGACCTTAATAGAGATCAAAGAAGCTAAACCTAAGGCTGTTACAACTGCTGCTACAACAACTACAACTGATGTTACAAGACCTAAGGCTAGAGGAGTTGTAGTTCAAGAGCCAAGTGAATTTACAAAGGTAACATCACCTTCACAACTATCACAACTTCCACAGGCTAAAGACAACGGCAAGGCAAAGATGATAGAACCTGAAAAGCCTTTGAAAAAGAAAGATCAAATTTTGATTGATGAAGAAATTGCTCAAAAACTTCAAGCTTAATTAAATGCTGAATTGGAAGAAGAAGATAAGCTTGCAAAACAAAGAGAAGAAGATGAAAATATTGATGTATGGGATAATGTTCAAGCTATGATAGATGCAAAATTATGAGCTAGCTGCAAGATTACAGACACAAGAACAAGAAGAGTTGATTGTTGTAGAAAAGTTAAAGCTGTTTGTAGAGCTCATAGATAAAATAAAGAAACATTTTGCAAGACTTAGAGCATAAGAGCAGAGAAGAAAACCACCAACCAAAGCTCAAAAGAGAAATCAAATGTCTACCTATCTGAAGAACATGGATGGATTCACTCATAGTCAGTTGAAAACAAAAACTTTGATGAAGTTCAGAAGGCTTTTGACAAGACCATGGGTTGGATAGACACATTGGTATCTATGTATTCTGAAGTGGTGAAAGGAGGTAAAGAGGAAGATGAAGGCATTGTAACAAGAACATAAGAAAGTCTTGTTCTAAAAGAGCAAGGCATATAGCTAGAACAAGAAAGAATTAGAAGCAAAAGATGTGATGTTGATCAAGAGAAGGAGATTGAAAAGCATATGGTAGAATTGTTGTTGATGAAGAAGAAATAGCAGTTGATGCTATACCATTAGCCACTAAGACCCCAATCATTGTTGACTGGAAAATCATCAAAGAAGGAAAGATGGGATACTTTTAAATCATAAGAGTTGATGGTAGTTCAAGGAGGTACTCATCAATGGTTAGGATGCTTCAAAACATTGACAAAGAAGACATGGAAACACTCTGGAAGTTGGTTAAAGCTAAACATGGGAATACAAGGCCAGAGGAGGCATATGAAAGAATGTTATGGGGTGATCTGAAAGTGATGTTTGAACCTGATGTAGAAAATGAAATATCAAGAAATCTACAAGGATACAATGTGACAGTTTGGAAGCTATTTTCTTCAAGTGGAGTACATTTTGTGAGATTTCAGAATCTGCAAATCTTTATGATGGTAGAGAAAAAATATCCACTCACACCTGCAACAATCATAAAAATTCTCAACAAGAAGCTTCAAACTGACCATTGGAATGAGATGTGCTATCAACTTCTTAAGCTCGTGGCTAAACTAGTCAAGAATCCTGGAAGTGTTTGAATGCATCCTCCTGGTGATGGTGAAGACTTTAAATGAAGAAAATTGAGATTCATAAGAAGAATATCAAGTTTAGGGGAGGATTGTTGGGATTAAAAGCTTCTTGATGCTGTTTGGAAGTAACTGTTGCTAAGTTAGTGTTGCTGAAAAAAAAGTTAATGCTGCTGCTTACAACTGCTGAAAGATTACTAATGCTAGAAGAGTTTCTACTGTCAGAAGGATAAAGATGAAGATTGTTTATCCAATATAATTTACGGGAAAGCATGAGATATTTTGCTAAAAGATATGTATATCTTTTAAATGTTAGAAGATTTTGCAGTTATCTTTTAGAACTATAGGAAGATTTGTAGTTATTCTTGTAAAAGGACTCCTTGGTGTATTAAAAGGAGAGCCTAGGTTATGGTTTTGACACATATCAGATACACATTGATTTCAATTAATTATACTTATATATTTAACTTAATATACATATTATAATTAAAATCAAATTTTCAAATAATAAAGAGAGAGTAAGTTATTCCGTAAGGCTATTCTAAAAGATTACTTTTATCCAAAGTAAAATCCAAAAACCTTCCCGGGTCATATCCCGACGAGGCGTGAATAGAAAATCAAGGTTACGTTCGTGATCGAGTGTTTGAATGATTCAATGATTATTTTGGGATTCTATTTCTATAAATAATATGCAAAAACAAATAAACGCATGTAAATCATTTAAAGGAATTATAAAGATTGACCTAAAACTTTAACGGGAATAAAAAAACGCGAATAAAAACCTAGATTATCAAATTTTAAACTTACAATAAGCAATTTTATTTATAAAGGTCCTAATGGATAAAAGAAAATTTTAAAAAAAGAAATATATTTTTTTTGACTTTTATTTTATTTATTATGAATTAAAAACTGTTTTAATCTAAAAAATTTCTTAAAAATACTAAACTAATTTTCAAAATTTTGAAAAAATTACAGAACTTACTTTAAGCTATTTGGAATTTAAGAAAAATAAAAGCTGGAAAATTAGCTGAATGAATAAGCTGGTAAAAAGCTAAAAAGCTCGGATAAGCAAAATTTCTAATAAAGGATTAAGTATTAAATAATGCAAGGTATAAACGAAAAAGTCCCAAGGGTAGTTGGTAGTGGAGTGTGGTGTTAAAACGTTTGAGAGTTAAGGTTGAGGTCCCGGGTTCAAAACTGGGGCCTCCCTATACTCCCAAATGTTTTTATTTTTTAAATTTTCTTTTTGAAAAAGCTTTATATCATGAAAATAAACAACTTTAATAAAAGCACTTTTTTATAAAACTCACTAATAAGGCTTGGGGGGGGAAATAAGCTATTACAGGTGTAGTTTTACTTAAAAGCTTTTAAGCTTGTATAATATTTAGCTTAACTGTTTGGGCTTATATAGACTCAAAGAGCAAATAGAAAATCAAATAAGCTAAAACATACTTATACCTAATCCTAATAAGCACTTGGAACTAGAGTTAAGCAAACGAATAAGCTGGAAAATCACCCTAAAAGAATTAAGACAGTTTAACTTAAAAGAAAACTAAAAAGCTTTATGCCTTAAAATGATTTAGCTTATAGGCTTGAATAAGCTCAAACCTAGGCCAAATAAGCTAAATGGGCCTTAAACCTAACACAATAAGGAAATTTAAACACAATTTAAGCAAAACTAAAAGCTTAAACAATACTAAAAACAGCCTACAAAGGCATTTTTAAGCTAAAAATTCAAGCAAGGGGGGCGGGAGGGGGGGGGGGGGGGACAGGGGGCTGGGGGAGGGGGGGGGGGGGGGGGGGGGGGGGGGGAAGATGTATACTAATAAGTCTAGGTCTAAAAACCTAAAAACAGATAAAGTTAATACTACAAGCTATAAGGAAAAGCAAAAATTAAGCATTTTGAATAACTAACAAGCTAAAAAAAGCTTATGAAAAAGAGTTGTTTACCTAAAATCCAATCTTTTTTATTTTTTAAGTGTTTATAAAAGCTAAAATAGCAAAGTGCAGCCCTAAATTAAGCTATGAAAAAGACTTTGAAAAAACAAAATAAGCTCAAACAGATTGAGCTTGATACCTAATGAACTTATAGTATCAATTTTAGATACTAAAACAAACTTACTCTATCCTAAAAGATCTATTGAAAATAGGTGTTCACACTTTTTTTAAAACTTAAAACTACACTTAAGAGATTTGCACCAAAAACTTACAATACAATTGCACACTTAACCAACTCTTTTCATATTTAATTTAGACACAAAATGGAGCTTGAAAAAAACCTTAAAACATCTTATGAGCAAAAATTAAATTCAAACAGTTTGAAAAAGTTTGAAAGCCACAGATTCAAAGAACTTGTAGTTCAAACCTTAAAACTTGATTTTAAACTTTAAAAACTTTTTAAAACAGATTAAAACAACTTAAATAAGCTTGTTAAAGTTTGCTTAGTGACCCAAAACAGTTTTAAACTATTTTTGACCCATTTTGATTCTTAACCCAAACACTCCTTTAACTTTTTAAAATCCATTTTAAAGCTAATTTAAATTGAAATAAGCCAAGATTATTAAAAACAGATGACAAACAAGCAATGTTTAGGCTTATTAAGCAAGTTGAAACAACTGAAAAGCACTTATAAATAAGTTAACAGATTAAGCAATATTAAGCTAAAATTGACAGTTTTAATGAAAAGCTTGAACAAAAGATATCTAAACAACAAGTAAGCATAAATAAGCAATAAACAATAATAATAAGCATAAATAAGCAGAATTAAGCAGTAAAATAAGCAATAGAATAAGCAAACAGTAAATAAGCTTAAAATAGAAAAATAAAAACTTACAAGGCCCTTTGCTTAAACAAGGGCTTAAATGGCTCTTAGAGCTTATCAACAAGCTCTAGCTTATCATAGATAAGCTAGTGTAGTTATAAAAGCCCTTCTAGGTTTAGCTTTTCTTCCAAAATAAGCTGTGGTATTTAAGGAGTGGATTTTTGATAAATTTAGCTTAAAAGCTTAAAGCTATGTAAAAGTCTATGTTGCTTTATAAAAACATATTATATAACAACTTATCACAACTTATAATTCATTACCACAACTAAAGACAGAATTTCATAAAACAACTTAAAATTTCATTAATCTTAAAAATATTTTACAATACTTGAAACAAAATACAATAAGCTGATTTAAAAAAGCAGTAAAGTACAATAAAAGAGCTATACTAAATTACTTAAAAACTACTTTAGCCTCCCCTCCTCCTAGTGTGTGAAAACACATACTACTTATAGTCGTTTGAGAAGTTCTTCAACTTTGAAGTGTGTTTCTTGTGTGAGTGCTCTCCAAGCCTTAATCTGAGCCCTTTAATCCATCTTGTGTTTGTTTAATTTGATCTAAGCCCTTGATTCTTTATGATGTCCCATAGCCAATGAAAAATCATAGGATAGCCAAGGTGGAATTGGCACCTTGTGGAGTAGGGTTGAGTTGTGAGTGATGGGTGAATAGTGTTAATGGCGAGAAATGGGTGTGTTTATTTTGGGGAGAACAGGTTAACCAGTGTTAGGGAAAAAGGACTAATGGTGTAAAGGTATAAGGATGTAGGGGCTAATGGTGTAAATCCTAAAGACTAACTATGTTACTCCTTAAGGACTAACAGTGAAAAGTGGTTTAAGGGTGTTATAGTTAATGGTTAACGGGCTTTTTGGTTTGGGCTTTGTTATTGGGTCGGGTTGATCATGGATTTGGATAACTGATTTATGCTTATGATATGGGCTTTGATTTAATAAATAAGTTTAATGGGTTGACTCTGCCCATTAACTTTGGTACGGGTTGGTCCATTTAAGATGCACACTTCTTTGGCTTCAACTTTTCACGCTCTTTTCATTCTCATGCTCGGTTTTGTGTCGTTTTTTTCCTTTAGTGGATATCCGTTACCTACACAACACAAATAGCAAAACACACATATATTTGGCATTTTATGTCCATTTTTTGGTTATTTAGGCTGTTTTTATCGGTAAATGGTTGGTAATTAAACACATACCACACATTTAGTTTGATATACTAGCTTTATAGGTTGTAATCCCTCGTACCTTACAATGAGTACACGTATTATTGATATTAATAATATTGAGAGCTTTTCAGTGTTATCATTGTTTTATTTAGTTACTGTATTAATTAATATTCTTTAGTATTAATGAGTTGATTCCGGAATACTCTTTATATTCCTACAAGTATCGACCATAGTTTGTTTTGGATTTATCTAAAGTAACTTAACCTTTACAAGCTAAGGACTCGATCTTAAGTTAGGATCAACAAACATTTTGTAGTTGGGGAGCGGGGCTAGAGTTGTCATAATCTGACGCCTTTTATCGTTGGAGAATGAGGACTGAAGTGTTATTATCAACAGGCGTCTCAAGTATCTCTTTGATCTCATCAAACTTAATATTTATGGATTCAACTATCAATCATGTTCTCTTGTTGTAAACTCGATATCCCTTAGACTGAGTGAAGTATCCCACCAGAATGCACGGATCCCCTTTTTCTTTCATCTTGTCAAGATTTTCACCATCTCTGGATATGTAACAGGTGACAACCTAAAGATGTGAGGTGTCTAATTGAAGGTTTCCTGTCATTGATGATGTGATATGCAGTTTTCTCATGTGTCGAGATTATGATTGATCTGTTTTGAGTATAGCATGCGGTTGCAAATGCTTTAGCCCAAAATGTTAAGACCAAGCAATCACTTTCACTTCACCATGGTAGAACCAAGAAATAAGATAAAAAATGATAAGAAAAATAGAGAGATGTTTAGAGAGAGAAAGTAAGAAAAAAGAGAGAAAATGGTTGATAACTTGCAAATGTGAGAAAAATACAAATAAGCACCAACAACCCTCTCCACACTGGAGAGGGGTACTTTTATACAAAACATTGGGTCGGAATATTAAGGCTTTCTTTGGGTCGTGTGTTTAACGCTAATTGGGCCGGCCTATATAAGACTTGTTGGGCCTGGTATTTTGTTTTTTAGGTCGGGCTCGGCATACACTTTGGACCTTAGTCGAAACTGCGCACAATTATTAGATTAGATTAACGAGCCGATTCCCATTTAGCCTATTACAACATGACTAATTGTAAAATCACATATCGTTTTATACCTTAATTAGCCCAAATAAACCCAAAACAGTCTAAAATATGGCAAAAAATGGTTTGTTTTGTGTTGTGTGTGTGCAGGTACGGATATATCAAAAATCACAAGAAAACCGTCAAAAACGGGCAAGCACGGACACAAGAACGGAAGAGTGAACAAAAGCCGGAAGCCAAAGCCAGAAAAAGTCAAATCTTCAGTCAACTCCAGTCAATCTTGGTCAACAGAAGTCAACCACAAAAGACAAAACCCAAAATGTTTCAAAATAGCCCTTCAAGTTTCAAAAGTGCAAAATAGTCTCCTTAATCCTCAATGGGCTTAACACTTTAATACCCTACCCGGAATTATAATCTAGCCCATAAGCCCAAATCTTAAGCCCAATAACCCTTTCATAAAACCACAGGGACCATTCTTGCTATTTCCTAAACCTTTTTTTACACTACACCTTTTATAAACAACCACAAGGACTGAATGTGCAATTTCTCAAAAGTTTAAAATGAATTAACCCTGAGTCAGTTAAAAAGGGCGCGAAGAAAAGAAACACTATTCATCTCCTTCCCCAATTCACCACGCAGTAAAAGGAAAGGGCAAATCACAATTAAGGGGTGAGTTAGTCAATTCAAGTGATAAAAAACAAGATGGCAAGGTTAGATTAGTCATATCAAAAGCTCTTAGTAGCTCACAAGGCAAGGATCATACGTGGAGGTTGAGAAAGCACAAAGGAATGGGGATTTTGCATTGGATTCACTCAGTAAACTAACACAAAGTGTCACATCAAAGAATGACAGCATGGCAATCCTTGAGTGTCCACACTTGATCCAACGGATGACAACATCTCCCCAATGATTGGATTGATTTTGATGGCTGAGATAAAATAGGTGCGTGCAGAGTCAAGGATAGAAGGTTCTCTCATTGGCTTAAATGCACCCTCACCTCACACACAGAGATCTTATCTTATCTTACTTTTCAGCTTTAGCTTAGGTAGAATTTTAGCTTAATGTAATTTTAATCAATAAGTTTGTAATTTCCTTCTTAAAGTTATGTAATCAGCTTTTTATATTAATGCAATTCAGATTTATCTTAAGCTCTTTTCATTTCATAAGCTCTTATTTTCATCTCATATAATTGTCACTGCCTCATTAAGCTCTCATAAGCAATTCAGCTCTCATGAGTCTATAAGCTCATGATAGAGCTAAACTGACTTAATCATACTTAAAAACTTAAAAATCAGCTTTAAAATTTACTTATCTTTGCAAATTAGACTTTTAGAAGGAGATCTAGGAATGGAAGAGATCTCATGGACTTTTAACTAGCTTATCCAATAGGATAAGCTAGAGCTTGTAGCTGATAATTAAGTTTATGCTTCTGTTTAGCTGAAGCTGAGGTTAGTTTTCATTTAAATCCTTTTTGCCTTTTAAATTCCTAGTTTAATCTCAGCTTAGTAGTATAGATTTGTTTATTTGCTTAAACTGTTAGCTTATTATTGCTTATTTACCTTTATTCTAGATTATTAGGTATGCTAGATTATCTAGTTTATCTTAATTTAGTTTAGATCTTAATATTTCATTTCTGTCATAAAAATCTATAAAAAACCAAAAATATTAGTTAAGTTAGTGTAGATTTTAGATTTTAGCATTTTCAGTTGTTAATTAATGTTGTTTAAGCTTGTTTTAAGTTCATTATCATCTGGTATTTAGGTTTTGTTAATTGCTTTTCAAAATTTCAAGCTAATTTGAATCTGTCAAGTACCTTAAGGAGTGTTTGGCATAGGCTTATTTGACCCCCTAAAGTCAAAATTACTTAGTGAATTTTCCTTGGTTAGTTTGAATTGCTCATTTGAATAATCTCTAAGTAGGTTTGTAGGATTAGATTAAGCTGAAAATCATTTTGAGGTTTAATTTAGTTGTTTATGCACCAGGGCAATCTGTCATTTGATTTTACTTGTTAAAATTTGATCTAGGCTTTAAAGGTTTTGTTTATGTTAGAAGTGAGTTCAAACACACTCATTAAAAGTGTGTTGTGCAGGGTAGAGTCTTAAGTTGGCCTGCACTATAAGAGAGGACTCTTGGTCATTTGCATTGGCAGTAGTAACAATAAGTTACTACTGCTGCCTGTTTTAGCTTAAATTCAGTCAAGAGTCTATAGGATTTAGGAGCTTATATTAGAGTAGATTAATGTTTATATATTGCTTAGGCCTAGATTAAGTTTAGCTTTTCATTTCAAGCTTTATTACCTATGTTAAATTGTTACTCTTTAAAAGTACATAATACCTGAAAAAAATCCAAAAACAGTAGGATTAGAGCTTAACTTTTAAAAACAAAAAACCTTTAAATTCTAGTTTATAGTATGAGTTTTTTATGCTTTAGTCTAGTAGCTTAAGTTGCTTTAGTTAAGTTTTCAAGGTTTCAGCTTATATCATAGCTTAATAAGCTTTTTAGCTTGATTTGATTTAGAACTTTTAAGTGTTCTTCCTGAGTTTTCACTTTTAATCTTTAATTTCAGTTAGGATTTAGTGTTTGCAGCTTTAGTAGCTTATCATTCCTAGCTTGTAGACATTATAAGCTTCTCAGAACACTTTTTGCTTTTTCAATTGAGCTTAAATTGAGCTTTGTGCATTCATTTTAGTAAGATCAAGCAAGAAAGAGGGCAAAAGCCCTCTTACTGATGCAGCAGCTTTAAATAGCTTTTCTAGAGCTTAATTTTTAGTTTCAACTAGTGTTCCTTTTGTTAAAGTTGCTTAAATTCGTGCCCTTAATAAGTCTAGTATTTAGTTTTTCAAAAAAATAAAAAAATAAAAAAAAAGATCAAAAAAGGGGTTGCCCAGCCTCGAACCCAAGACCCTCAGCTTAGATACCATACGTGTTTACCAGCATACTAGGTGGGACAAATCAATATAACTCTCTTTTCTTTAATTAATATACACATTTTAGTTTCTTTTTTTTAATAATAAGCCGTAGCTTATCTACGGGCTTATTGAGCTTATTCGTTAAGCTGTGACCTTTAGTATATTTTTCTTATCTTCTTTATAGCTTACTTGATTTTCCCTGAATTTTTGGTAATTTTTCATTAAGTAGATTAATTTCTATCATTTTTCGAAAGTTTTAATTTTAAAAAAATCATAAAAAATAGAAAAAGTTTTATAAAAATACAAAAAAAATAGTTTTTAGTTTTATAAAAAAATAGCTTTAGTTTTACATAAAGAAAAATCATTTTCACTTTTTTTTAGATTTTAAATTTCATTTTTAGGCTTTTATTTTTAATTTTAAAAATAGGATTTTAATTTTTAAAATAGTTAAAAATAATTTTCTTAATTTTTATAGTATTTTAGACTTTTCTAAGCTTAAAAATTATTTTTCCCAATTTTTAGGACTTTATTTGCTATTTTCTAGGATTTAATTAGATTTAAATAGTTTTTAATTCATAATAAATCCAAAAATAATCAAAAAAATATTTTTCTTTTTCTTAAAATTTTCTTTTGTCCTATTTTAGGTTTAGAAATTTAGTTTGCATTTTTAGGACTTAATTTTGATATACTTGTTTATTTGTCGCGTTTTATTTGTTTCCCGTTAACCTTTTTAAGTGCTTAATTGCTTTTAATTGTTCATTTTAAATTGTTGCTTTTATTTGGTAGTTATAGATCATCAAAACATCTTTGCTTTCATTCAAATCATAATCCAAGCTTAAACGTGGTTTCAATTGCACAAGTCGTTGGGGAAACGACCCGGGTGATCATTCTTCCCGGTTTAATATACGGTATCTATATATTATTGATATATATATTTTTGAGAGTGAACTTAAAGGGTAACTTGGTAATTTTCTTAATTGCTCTTTGGAATATTATTATAGTATTTTATATTTTATAGTATATAAAACACACAATCAGTTTTTGGCGCCGCTGCCGGGGACTTGTGTTAAAGATTCCTTCGTTTTACGTTTGTTGATTTGGTTTGAAGATCCTTTCGTCCTCGAAAGTTTCATTTTTGTTAAATATTTCAAAAATCCAAAAAATAAAAAATATAAAAAGTAAAAAAAATATTTTCTTTTTCTTTTTAGTATAATTATCATAAAAACATAAAAAAAAATCAAAAATATAAAAAAATTGTCTTTAAAAAATAAATAAAATACACAAAGTTGGTAAAAGAACACCAACATATAATACCTTCAATTGAGGTATTATCATAAATAAGTTCCGGTGAACTTGAAAAGTTCCCAAATCGAACCAAAGATTCAAAAACTTGCCATTTGTGTCACTTACGAAGTACGGCTCACCTTGAAAAGCAATTTTTGAGAGTTACCGTGAAGTAAGTTGATTATTTGGTTTTAAGTTGTCTTCCGTGTATCCGTTTAAAATAGATTGCTAAAAAAAATTAGTGTAATTTTTGTTTGCTTTTTAATTTCTTTATTTTTAGTGCATGCGCACTCGATCTCAAGCTCGTAATCGAAATCGTCGACAACAACAATTAACAACGGTTATTGTTGAGGAACCCGAGATTCCAATGGCCGACAATCGTACCATGGCTCAAATGTTACAAGCTCCCATCGAGGGATACGAAGATGCAATTGTTGTTCCACCGATAAATGCAAACAATTTTGAGCTTAAACAACCTTTGATTAATATTGTGCATTGTATAAGTTATCGAGTAGACACAAGTCCCTCATAATCACCTTCGATTTTTCAACTTAGTCACTTCAACGTTTAGACATCCCGAAGTTCCGAATACTTCGATTAAGCTTTTGCTTTTTCCTTTCTCTCTAGACGGTGAAGCCCGAGATTGGTTAGATAAGGAACCTCCTAGATCAATTCTAACGTGGGATGATCTTGTCTCGAAATTCATAAACCAATTCTTTCCACCTTCGAAAACAACTTACCTTCGAAACAAAATCACTACTTTCTACCAAAGAACCGAATGAAAACCTTTCAACGAAGCATGGGAAGTTTCAAAGAAATTCATTACGTCAATGTCCGCCATCATGGTTTCTCGGTAGTACACACTTGATACGTTTTACCAATTCTTTGAATACATATGATCAAGATGCCTTAGATTCCGCGCGGGTGGCATTTCTAGATAGATGCCTCGAGAAGGTTTTAGCCAGTATTGAGAGTAATTCTTTATTGTGCGGTTTTCTATGAAGTCGTCCGAATGATTCATGGCAATTACGAATGCTCCTGCTTCTATTTCTTTGTTTCTGTTCTTTTGCACCTTCTAATAATTCTTTCGAGATTTAACAAATGGCGCCTTACTTGAAGACAAAATGAATATTCGAATGAGCCGTTTAGAGAAAGCGATTAGTGAAAAGAATGTTACGACTCCTGCTACTGTCAAAGCAGTCGAGGAAGTTTGTGTCACATGTGGTTCAAATCATAATTTCAATAATTGTCCATTAACAAGGAACGATTTTCCCGTTTTTCATGATAACATTTATCAATTCCAACAAACCACCGCCGTTGGCAATTTTGTTTAAAGAAATCCTCCTAATATGCAAACCAATGAGACACCGTAGTTTCAATCAACAAATGTTCAATGATCCAAGGAACCATAATATCGATACACAAGGAAACAATTTCAATTTTGAATCAAAACCGTGGAGGCAATTTTAATCAAAACCGTCAAAACAACCAAGGAGCCGTTTATCAAACCCCACCATACCAAACACCAACAAATCAACCTTTGGTTAATCAAGCTTTACCTCCCGTTTCACAAATTCAAGGTGTTTCTAAAACAGATTTTGAAAGTTATGCTAAAGCTAATGATGCAAACATGAATAAATTTCAAATGAAGTTGGATAATTTTCAAAGGAACCAAAATGATTTTCAAAGAGTTTACAATGATTCTCAAAAGAAGCAAGATGACTTTCAAAAGATGATGCTGAGTTTTATGCAAAACTATCATACCAACCAAGCTTTAAGTTCAAGTTCGTTACCAAGCAATACCATTCCAAACCCTAGGAACGAAGCCAAGGCCATTACCACACGAAGTGGTGCCTCATATGACGGACCTCCAATTCCACCGCCGGTGGTGGAAAAGGAACCCGAGGTGACAAAGGATACGGAGCTACACCGAAGACATCCAACCTCTGTTGGTCCAAGATCAAAACAAAGACAAGGGAAACCATCAAAGAGCCTTATTTTGCTCAAATGACAAGACTAGTTTCCTTTACCACTTCAAGACTTGCAAAAGAGAAAATTCGTGAAAAAGGTTGATATCTAGCTTTATTGTTTATGGAATTTTTCGAATCTTCACTTTGAGTAAGTTTCGCGGATGCTCTCACATTCATATGCCAATAGTTTGCTCCGATGTTTAAAAGATGCTCTTAATAACAATGAAAAGTTAATCGAGTTAACCAAGGACACCTTTGAATGAAAATTGTAGTGCCGGTTGTCTCAAAAGGCTCCAGAAAAGGCTAGGTGACCCCGGTCGATTTTCCTTATTCCATGTGATTTTTCTGGAGTTGAAATTGCTTAGCCCTAGCCGTTTTGTACTAGCATAAATCTCATGCCCTCTTTCCTTTGGAAAAAAGCTTGGACTCCCAGGTCTAAATGATACTAAATGGTGTTAGAAATTAGCCGACCGAACAATTTCCAAACAAACGGTGTAGCCGAGAATGTTTTTTGTCAGGTTGGAAAGTTCTATTTTCTGGCCGATTTTGTTGTTCTTTATTTCATAGCACGATCCTAGAGTCCGTTGATACTGGGAGACCTTTTCTTAGGACAGCTCAGGCTCTTTAATTGATGGGTATGAAGGAGAGTAACGTTAGACAATGATGATCATCTTTAACCCTTAAATGTGGTGATACTCCTTCTATTTCATACAACAATTTCGAATCATTTTATTAGCAAAAACCTTGTTCTTGATTGTGATCTGTTTAGTTCTTATTCCGCATTTGATCATGATCATGATATCCTAGCTGAGTCCAGATCTTGGATTCTACACGATAGTTTCAAATTCTTCTTAGACTCTCACTCCTTTTGGGGATAGTGATTTTCTACTTCTCGAAGAAGCTGATGCTTTTCTTGCTCTAGCCGACGATCCAACTTCACCGGAAGTTGATGAATCCTATTATGACCCAGAAGGGGACATTCTTATTCTCGAAGCACTCCTTAATAGTGATCCTTCACCACCTCCGAACCAAGGAAATTATTTGCCAGAAATCAGAAAGGAACTTAAACTGTGTGAAGCCAAAACTGCCAAATCTTCAATTGATTAACCTCCCGAGGTTGAACTTAAGGACTTGCCACCTCATCTCGAATATGCATTTTTGGAAGACAACAACAAGTTTCCGGTCATAATTTCCAAAGATTTGAGTGTTGATGAAAAGACCGCTCTCATAAAAGTTCTAAAGTCTCGAAAGCGATCAATCGCTTGGAAACTCTCCGACATAAAGGGTATTAACCCGGAATTTTGTTCTCATAAAATTCTAATGGAAGAGGAATATGAACCAGCGGTCCAACATCAGAGAAGGGTTAATCCAAAGATCCACGATGTCATTAAGAAAGAGGTTGAAAAACTTCTTGATGCTGGATTGATCTACCCAATCTCTGATAGTCCTTGGGTGAGCCTAGTGCACTGTGTGCCAAAGAAAGGAGGGATGACTGTAGTGACCAATGATGAAAATAAATTAGTACCAACTAGACTTGTAACGGGATGGAGAGTTTGTATTGATTATCGTAAGTTGAACGAAGCCTCCCGGAAAGACCACTTCCCTTTGCCGTTTATAGATCAAATGCTTGAGAGACTCGCAGGAAATGAATACTATTGTTTCCTCGATGGTTTCTCAGGTTACTTTCAAATACCAATCGATCTGAAAGATCAGGAAAAGAATACGGAATGTTTGCTTACCGCCGCATGCCTTTTGGCTTATGCAATGCACCTGGCACGTTCCAGAGGTGTATGATGGCTATTTTCCATGATATGATTGAAAAGACGATGGAAGTTTTCATGAATGACTTTTCAGTTTTCGGAAATTCTTTCTCCACGTGCCTTTCCAATTTAGAAAAGATGCTTAAACGGTGTGAAGACACTAATCTAGCTCTAAATTGGGAAAAAGCCATTTTATGGTGAAAGAAGGCATCGTACTTGGACACAAAATTTCAAAGAAAGGAATAGAAGTCGACAAAGCCAAAATAGACGTCATTGCTAAATTACCTCACCCAACTACCGTCAAGGGTATTAGGAGTTTTCTCGGACATGCAGGTTTTTACCGTAGATTCATCAAGGACTTTTCAAAAATTTCTCGACCCATGACTCATCTCCTTGAGAAAAACACTCCTTTCATTTTCTCCGAGGAATGCATTCAAGCTTTTCAGACCTTAAAGAAGAAATTAACCGAAGCTCCAATTCTGATTGCCCCCAACTGGGACCAGCCCTTTGAGCTTATGTGCGATGCGAGCGACTATGCCATAGGTGCGGTTCTGGGGCAACGAATTGAGAAACACTTTAGGCCTATACATTATGCAAGCAAAACAATGACCGAGGCGGAATCAAACTACACCACAACAAAAAAGGAAATGTTAGCTGTGGTGTACGCTTTTGAAAAATTCCGGTCATACCTCATCATGAATAAAAGCATAGTGTATACGGACCATTCCGCCCTTAAGTACCTATTTGCTAAAAAAGATGCCAAGGCAAGATTGCTACGATGGGTTCTCCTTCTTCAAGAATTTGATTTTAAAGTAATTATTACGAAGGGAGCTGAGAACTACGCGGCCGATCATCTTTCTCGATTAGAAAACCCGTATGAAAATGTTCTCGATCCAAAGGAAATAAACAAAAAATTCCCACCCCACTTGAGACATTAATAATGTGACTTCTCGTGGAGACCCAAGTACCCACCCTGGTTTGCGATTAATGCACAATACCACGCGGGGAATTTCATTGTCAAAGAAATGTCAACTCAGCAGAAAAACAAAATTTTCAAAGATATCAAACACTATTTTTGGGACGACCCTTTTCTATTCAAAACCTGATCCGGTGATGTATTTCGGGCCAAGAAGTTGTCGACATCCTCACAGCTTGCCATAGTGGACCCATCGGGGGACATTACAGTGCCAACTACACCTCTAAAAAGGTTTTTGACTCAGGATTTTATTGGCCCACAATCTACAAAGATGCCCATGAGTTAGTCAAAAACTGTGACTCATGCTAGCGTCAGGGAAAAATTTCACAACGTGATGAGATGCCACAAAATTCTATCCAAGTGTGTGAAATTTTTGATGTCTATGGCATAGACTTCATGGGACTATTTCCGTCATCTAGAGGAAATAAATACATACTCGTAGCCGTCGATTACCTATCCAAATGGGTTGAAGCTAAGGCTCTCCCCACTAACGATGCTAGAGTTGTAGTTAAGTTTTTGAAATCTCTATTTGCCCGACTCGGGACACCAAGAGCTATTATAAGCGATCGTGGGACCTATTTTTGTAATGATAAATTTGCTAAAGTAATGTCTAAGTATGGGGTCACTCATCGTCTTGCTACCGCTTACCACCCTCAAACGAGTGGTCAAGTCGAGGTGTCGAATCGTGGGTTAAAATGTATTTTAGAAAAGACGGTTAGAGAAAACCGTGCCTCATGTTTCGATAGGCTTGATGACGCTCTATGGGCATTCTGTACCGCTTATAAGACACCAATTGGTTGCACACCTTACAAGCTCGTGTATGGAAAGCCGTGTCATCTACCTATCGAATTAGAGCATAGAGCGTATTGGGCATTAAAACATGCTAATTTCGATCTTAAAACCGTGGGCGATCACCGTAAGCTGCAATTTAATGAACTTAATGAGCTTCATGATCAAGCATACAGGAATTCTTTGATTTATAAGGAGAGGACGAAGAAGCTTCATGACTCAAAGATCAAAACCCGCATTTTCAATGTTGGTGATCAAGTCTTGCTTTTTAACTCTCGTCTAAAGATATTCTCGGGGAAGCTTAAAAAAACCTCGATGGTTCTGAGCTTCACTTAACCGAAGTTTTTCCATATGGCACTGCAAAATTATCTCACTCTGACGGATCAAACTTCAAAGTGAATTGCCACCGACTCAAGCACTACTTTGGAGGGGACACACCAACCATGGTTGTCCCGAATCTCCAGACTTTCCCTAAGGACGAATGAACTCAGGGATCGAGTCAAGCTATGTGACTCGGTTACCAAAAACAAAGCGCTTCGTGGGAGGCACCCCATGCTTATCCATTTTCTATATTCTTTCTAGCTTCTAATGTGTTGTGAGGAGGCTTGTTACTCCCGATTACTTTGTGTTAATGTTAAGTTCTTCTTATGAGTGATTATTTGCAAGATTGACCCAAAATTTTCTAAAGACTCTCGTGTTCGGTGTTTTATCCCAGTCCACTCGAGCTTACTAGCCTTTGCTTGCCACTAGTTTGGGGAAATCCGATATCCTAAAGATTATATCGTCTAACATTTTATCTTTAGCACACTAGTAATAAACGGCTTAGATTTTTTGTAATACTTCTTCAGCTTGAGTTAAAAGGCAATTCGACCTTTTTTGAGTTTCTAGTATGGGATTTTTAAGTCTTAGGCTAGGAAACATTGAGGACAATGTTTAATTTTAGTATGGGGTAGTATATCTTCGATATGATCTTACCTACTTTTACCCGTTGTTCTCACGTACCCCGTTTTCCCACAAAAATTTTCAAAAATATAAAAAATTTTAAAATTTTCAAAAATAAAATAAGTGTTTTTGTCACAATTTTGACTTTCCTGCTGGGTAGAATAAGAGTAAATTTTGACCCGATCGAGCGTGTTGAGCTCTACCTTGTTCCTTAACTTTTTAGGCTAAGCGTTAGCGGAAATTAGCGAAGAACGAAAATGATAAGTTAAAATATGATGTGGATGCTAAACAAGATTATTTGAAATCTTAAGAGCGTCATATAGGTAACTTGTTGCTTATTCTTCTCCCATAAGCTCTTAACCGGAATAATATACGTGCTTTTTGGAGATTAAACTTAAATAAACAATTTTTTATGTAATATATAGCAAAAATTTTAGTCTTAGTTCAAATTTATACTTGAATTTTTCAAAAAGAAGTCTTCTCTATATAAAGTAAAAAAAATAATGATGAATGAAATAATAAAAAATGATAAAAAAATATAATAATAATAAAAGCTGTGGGCTGATAAAAGTTTACTACCTCTGCCTTGCCGAGCTCAACAAAACCGATTTGGTAGTCTTCTAAGAAAAGTCCTAGTAAGAATAACTGAGCAGATAAAAGTTTGATGCAATCTTGCCGCTCACAAAACCCCGATGTTGCATGCCTTCCTAAAAGGTCAAGGGTTACAATTGCATAAATGTTTAATTATTAAGTTTGAAATAATAAATAGATTTCTTTTTGTATAAGTTCAAATTAGCTTTTGACATTGAATAATCCTATTTTTATAAGCTAAGTATATTCAGAAACTTTAGAGTTTTTTGAAATCTAAGGTCCGTGAGTCCCCGATACTAGTTCTCTTGTGGTGTGTCAAAACCTGTCACTTAGCCGCAATGTTGGATGTGCCAAGTGCCGAGACAAATGCGCTACATGGAAGATCTCGCCTTCATAACTCATTATTCCTTAGTGTGAAACTAAAGGCAGAGTAATATTTGTAAAAACGTTGATCCATGGTTGAAATTCAAATTAGCACACTCCACTTAAGGATATAATAATGTCGAGAGTAAAAGTTCACAAGTTGCAAATAAAGTAGTGTTATCATATTATGCTGATTATTAGCTATGCTGTGATTTCTTTTAAAGCTTGGTTTGGAGCAAGTGAAAAGTCTAGAAACGATGAATTTATCCTTTTTGGGGCATTCTCGGATCGAAATGCATCTTGTTCTATGATCCCTAACAATTATGGAAATAATGAAAGTCGAAATATTATTAGTTTATATATATATATATATATATATATATATATATATATATATATATTCAAAATGGGAAAATAGGGTGTTTTATAACTTGTGATTTCTTAACTTTCTCCACAAAAGTCTTTGCTACTTTTCAAGAAATATTTAGTTAGGAGGAAGGTTATAATGTATTTGGTTATGGAGCATAGAATATTGTTGAGTACATGCACGCAAACGCTTAGTTTATTAGAGAAATTTTGATATGTGTGAAAACACATATCCTTTTTATATCAAAAATGCCCCATAAAAGACAAAATTGTGCTTAAAATGCTTGTATATTGCTTGTTTTGTCTTTGTGATTGTATAGGTACGGATATTGCAAAAATATCAAGAAAACGGTCAAAACCGGACAAACACGGACACGGGAACGGATAAGAGTGCACAAGAGCCGAGAGAATGTTATCAAAGGTCAACAAAAGTCAACCCTTGGTCAACCAAAGTCAACCACAAGAAGACAAAATTTCCAAAAATTCCCAAATCAGTCCCTCAAAGAAAACCAAATTGCAAAAATAGTCCCTAAACCCTAACGGTGTTAACTCTTTAATTTATAAAGAGTTAACACCCGTTAACCCTTATAACAACACCAAGCCCGAGCCCAAGACACACCCCGTGGCCCAAACCCTTTCTATAAAGCCCAAAAGTCAAAAAAATCAAACCCCGGGTAAAAAGAAAGTCAAACTTTCCCTTTTATAAAAATGTAAAATGCGAGAAAAGAAGTTGTTACTATTCACCTTCTACTTCAATTAACCCCATGCTTAAAAGATAGGGTAAATCAAAATTGGCTATGTGGCCATGTAATTCAAGTGATAAAGGACACCCTGGCAGAGTTTAACATCACCAAACGCTCTCATTGGTTAAAACCCACAAGGAGAATGCCACACGGATGAAGAAAACACACCAAGGGCTAGATTTTTGTACTAAAGTACGTACAAAAGAAGCACAAGAGGGTCAAATCACGGATTGCCACGTTGGCAATCCGTGTGCTCACCAAAGTGATCGAACGGCTTAAGATAGAGATCCAATGATTGACAAGATTGAATGGACGAGATCAAGGAGAGCAGGGCAAGAGCCTAGAACCTTCATTCTCAGGCTATAAATAGCCCTCACATTCACACACACGCTATGAAGTTTTTAGCTTTTAAAATTTTTAGTTTAATTGTAATTTTTAGCTTTTAAAATTTAAGCTTAAGTAGTGTAATTTTTCCAACTTATTGTACTCTTACTTTCACCATATTGTAATCAGTTTTAATGTTAATGAAATTCTCCTTTGTTTTTACCTAATCCGTTTTGCCTTACAAGTTTTTAAATCCTTAAATTCTCATGTTACTATTTGATAAGCTTCTAATAAGCTCATACAAGCTCTTTGAGTCTCTAAGCTCAAATTGAGCTATTAATAAGCTCTTAATATACTTAAACCAACAAAATTAGTCTTAATACCTTTGCTTATGGATTTTGAGATTTTGGATGATAAGCTTACAATAGAAGAGCTTATGGGACCTTACTAGCTTATCCTTGTGATAAGCTAGAGCTGTTGAAAGCTCTTTTGAGCACTATTCCCTTTGTTTAGCTATGGCTTTTATAAGTTTCCTTTTAAATTTAAGTCTCTTAGATTAATTTTGCATATGCTTATATTCTGCTTATAGTCTAGCTTATTTGTGCTTAATTTTGTCTATTTGTGCTTATTAAATATGTTTGAATATCTGTTTTTAAGTTTTATAGCATAGATCTTAGATTTCTTAGTTTTAATTCATAAAACTGTCAAAAACTCAAAAAATTACATAGTTCTTAGTTTATTTGGTCTTTGGCTTTATATGCTATTAATATAAGTTCATTAGGTTTGTCATAAGCTATTTGTTATCTGGTATTTAGGATGTAAGCTATTAATTTCATTTTCATAAGCTAATATGGTTTTGAGTCTAGTTAAAGGAGTGTTTGGCACAGCAGTACTAACTACAAGTTAGTACTGCTAGTAGCCTTTAGGTCTCTTGTGTTTGCTTTTAAAAAAAATCCATTTAAGGTTTGATATAACAGTTTTTATAAGTCAGAATAAGGTGAATCAAGTTACATGAGTTAAGTGTATATGAGCTCAAAATTTGTCTAGTCATTTGCATTATTAGCTTAGATGTTCTTTTGTCTTTAGTCATCCAACTATAATTTGCATTTAGTTTAGTGTTAAAATAAAGTAGAATAAAGGATCTTAAACCTGCATTTATAAAAAAATTTGCTCCTATACATGACAACTACATTAGCAGTTCTATTATGCATACAGTTTCTTTGTTAGCTTAATTTCAATTGGTAAAAAATACTTTAAGCTTTTTAAATTTCTTGCACAAGTAGATTATAAGGTAGTTTAAGTAAGTTTGAGCTTATCTTAGCTCATTAAGCTTATTAGGTTATCTGTTTTTAGCTTTTAAATAAGCTCTTTGTCTTTTCAATTTTAAAAACTCAACATGATTTGAGCCTTAGGTCTGTTTTTAAGTGCTTTTGTAATAAGCAATTGATTTTCAAACCTTGTTTCAAAAGTTAATTTTGGAAACTTAATAGTTGTAGTATAAGCTTGCATAAGCTATTTCCCCACAAGGATCCAAGAGCTTATTGAAAAATAAGCTCAAAGATCCTTGTAGGGCCTGTTTGGTTTTAAGTTTTCTATAAGTGCTTATTTTAAATTTCTAGCTTATGGCTTGTTCTTTGTGCTTATTCTTGTTCATTTAGCTCTTTAGGTTAGTATTAGCTTATTAGTAGCTTAATTTGTCATAAACTTAGCTTATTGTGGTCTTTTAGATTATTAGTTTTAGAAAAAGAACAAAAAAATAAAGTGAAGTGTTTCTGTCAAGTTATAAGCTGTTTAACAGCTTATTTAAGGTTTTTCATAAAAAGTTTCTTTTATTAAAAGTGTTTATTTCTAGCTTTTCTAAAACTTTGCTTTTATAAGTTTTCAAAAAAAAGGGGGAAGGTGGAAATCGGGGGTGAGCAAGGCTCGAACCCCCGACCTCAACACCCTCTACTCTTTTTATAACAACACAACACACACTCCACTACCAACGCGCCCTGGGGACTTTTTCATTAAACCTTTGCAAAATTTAATATTTATACACGTTTTCTCTTTTTTTGCCTATAAGCTGTTTTTAGCTTATTCGATAAGCTGTGTAATCAAGCTTATTTTTCCTAGGTTCTAATTAGTTCAAGCTATTTTCTGTATTTTTTCTAGAATTTTTATAATTAGTTTAGTATTTTTAAACATTTATTTTTATTAAAAACTTTAAAAAATCATAAAAAATAGAAAAATAATCAAAAAAATATAAATCTTTTTTAGAAAATTTTCTTTTATCGTAAAGTTTCTAGGAAAATTAGTTTTGCCTTCGTAGGGTTTAATTTGCAAAATTTCATTTTTTAAAGAACGGGTGATCTTATAGGTTTACCGTTTACTATATTAAGATGTTCGTGTTTTTAAGCTCATTGCAACTCCGTTTTTGTTCATTTTTTCTTTTAAACTACTTTTTAGTCAATTAAGTCAATTTAAAAAGAATTTTAATTTAGTTTAATTTTAGAATTTAGGGTTTTTTAACAGCCATTTAGGGTTCCCGTTTTGCGTTTTTAGTTAAAGTTTGATTTCCCGTTATTTGTTTTCGTGCTTAATTGTTATCATTTGCTTATTTTAAATTGTAGAAGTAGATAATCAAATCAATCTTTGTTTCCAATTCAAATCATTGTCCGAACATCAAACGTGGTTTCAATTTCACAAATCGTTGGGGAATAACGACCCGGGAATCATACATCGCACGGTTAATATTACTTATTATATTATATATATTTGTTGAAGGATTTTCCTTTTTACCTTTGTCCTCAAGGGTAATTTGGTAATTTTCCATCATATTATATATTTTATCGTGTGTTTGATCACATCCTCATTCGAATTTAACCAACGGTTTGGATGAAGAATGATATAGGGTAGGAACCTTCTAACTTTCACCAAAAGTAGTAAACAAATGAGGTACAAGGCATGCATACATGGCCGTAACGACATAATAGACATGCATGTTCGTATGAATCCTCATTCGCGTAAAACTAGTGGCTAATCATCAAGTGAGAGTGAAGTAAATTGTTGTTAAATAAAAATCAAGAAATAAATAGATTAAGACTTAAGATACAAGTTGCTAGACACTTTTTCCCGACTGTTACCATGATAAAGACACAACTATTTACAATGTCTTGATCATAGATCAAAAACAACAACCTAAGTTGGCGTTCCCATCACAGTTAACTTCCCAATCATCCTAAAACTTTACATTCTCTACAAGGCAAGTGGCGATATCTTCCACTTTGTACAATACTCTACATCGTTGATTTTTTAGACGTATCAATGAATAATCATGTAACACCCCTATTTTTACATATAGCAGCGGAAGCTAATCTGGGGTATTACTTCAAGGTACAATAGTCATAATCATAGAAAATGAATCAAACGAGTCGTTTTAGAAAATAAGTTATCATTCATTATTTCTTCAGAGTTTTTACAAACGAGAGGTTCCCAAAATCTATACAATAAAGTTTGAATGATAACGGTTTTTCCATCTTCATGTCCTCGTCACTCCGTGCCATTAGTTACCTGAGATAAAACATGCTAAAAAGTCAACACAAAGGTTGAGTGAAATCCATAGGTTTAAGTAATATAATTTGAATGCAAATGCGATATTTGGGTTACGTTGATATACACCCAGTATTGAAAACATAATTTATTATTGCCATTAGCTCATGAATCCGATGCCTTAGGTTATAATGATAATATTGCCCCTGCGGGCACCTTTGCCAAAATACCCGCGTGATTTCTAATGATGTGCAATTAGTTATCGTCACTGGATACACCAACGGGGAGTCCAACCCAAATGTATATATTCACAACATTCATGCTTACTACAAAGAGTAATTAACGGTTCATGATTATGGGGACTTAAAGGCAAAGCAGTTACTTAGGCAATAGTAAATTGAAATAGCATGTAGAAATAATTGCATTCATGTTTATAGCATGTATCCCCCTCGCGGGTTTATAAAACATTTGAAATATTGAAATGCGAGGCTATGAACTCACCTGAACAGTTATAGGGAAATTGATAGCTAATGTATAGGGAATGAAAGTAACGGCTTCAACACGGCAATCACAGACAACCTGGGTTAATATATGGCAAGTCTTAGTTTGATTGTATATATAAGTTTTTGGATATCGATGTTGGTTTTGATATAAAAATTATCATAACACCGTTCGGGCCATCATAGTTTAGAAGTCATTCAGTAAACGTTTGTGGAGCTAGGGCACTTTAAATCGTAAACCCAACAACTCAGTGTGTAACTTGTGGCATGTGCTGCATTCTGTATAGAAATTGTCCTGCAATGATGAAATGTTATCTAGACAACATTCAGAGTACGTTTCAACAAGCTGCTGCAGCTAAATTTTAATCAAGGAATACAATTAGGGACCTCGATGGTTGCAAACCAAATCCGACCTCCTGGTTTTCCTCCGATTCAAAACAATCAAAACCGTTTCAATCATAATCAAGGAAATAATTTCAACCAAAACCGGGGAACCAATTTCAATCAAAACCGTGGAAATAACTTCTACCAAGGACAAGTTTACCAACCTCCGACTAGTCAACCACCAGTTTACCAAGCTCACCCTTATTAAGCTCCCGCTCCGCAAATGCAAGGTGTTTCAAAGACCGATTTTGAGAATTATGTCAAGGCTAATGATGCAATATTAAGGAATATGCAAAATCAAGGCCAAGGTTTACAAAACCAGATGACAAATTTAACGGAAATGCTTTCTAAGTTCGTAAATTCCAATACCACTTCGTCTTTGAGTTCAAGTTCTCTTCCAAGTAACACTGTTACTAACCCGAAGGAAGACTTGAAGGGTATTACTACCCGAAGCGGTGTTGCTTATCAAGGACCTACGATTCCTACTTCTTCTCGTAGAGTAGTAGAATGTAGAACCGAGGTGACAAAGGACACGGTTTTTCCTACTAATAATGGAATTACCGAAGACGTCCAACCTCCGGTTGTCCCAGTTAAAAACCAAAACCCGGTTTCCGAGCCAGTTGAATAAATTGAATATGTTAATTTCAAATCTCAATTGTTTAAGTGGACTAAGTCATGTCCGGCTACGGCCGTTTTCTGTAAGGAACAAAATGAGGAGTGAGTGACTTAGTGTCCATTCAGTTGTGGGTTTGTGATTACATTATTCAATTTATCAACATCATGAAAAGTTTTGTCACATGATTTTTGAAAAAGTTCTCAACATCTGTTATTGTGCAAATGATCTCTTCTTAAAACAAATTAATAAGTTAAAGATTTTCTCTGAATTTTTTCTAACTGTGTCTTGATTCAAATCAAAAGAGAAATCTTCATCCTTCTTGAGAAGAGTATCATGGTCACCAAAGAGATTTCTGGTGAGATATTCTAAAAACAAAAGAGAAGGCTAAATCCATACGCGAAAAAGCAATCAAAATTGTTTCTGAAAAAGAAATGCCAGAACCACAAAAATGGTAAATAAAAAATAATTCAAAAGAAGCCGTATGGCATGTGCTAGAAAATACAAGAACGACACAGAAACAAACTGATCAAAAATATGTTCAAAAAGAATTGCCAGAACATATAAAAACAGACAGAGAGGAAAAAGACAAAAATGTCAAAAGAATTATTTGTTTCCTAACACCTCAATTGTATTCATTCAGTTATCATCATGGCACAACAACAACATGCAGCTGATGTTCATCACCAGATGAACTGTGTCCTCTAAATAAGCGATATGACCTTATGGATGCAAACAAGAAGGTTGAATTGGCGACATGTGCAATGTTCCATCAAAGAGCAAGATTCTGATGAATATTATTAAGAATCATCCGTTACGATTCAGCATTGTAGCTTCAGCATCTGTACCTTGGATTTATATGGCACAGTTCTGCCATACTTTGAAAGAAGACGGATCAAAGAATCGACTTAAGTTCTTGCTAGATAGAAAAGAGCTTAAACTTACTCTGGATGACTTCAGAACAATCTTTCATCTTCCACAAGCAAAAGATAACAATCATGCTTCGTTTGTGCAACCATCATCATTCTCTAATATGGTTCCATATACAACAAGTGTTGGGGAATTTTACATATGAGGGATCTTAAGACTGTTTCTAATTTCAAGATATCTGGTCTTCTACAGCCTTGGCAGGCGTTATGCAAGATATTCTCCAAGTGCTTGACTACACGAGTTACGAGATGGGACCAACCGCCATTGCAGATAATGCAAATGTTATACTGCTTTGTCAATAACATTCATGTGGATTATGCGGAGTTAATGTGGGAAGGTATTTACTATTCGCTTCATCATCCTGCCACTTCAATCCCATACCCACGATTTACGAAGATCATCATCAGTCATTATATCCATATCTTTTTAATTGGTAACAAGATATTACCAATATTTTTTAATTTGATAAAAAGATTTTATCAATATCTTTTTCCATATTTGCATTACCCGGCCACGGAAGTACGTCTTCCGTCGGCCGTAAGTCGAATGCCATATTCGCATTACCCGGCCACGGAAGTACTCTCCGTCGTCGTAAGTCGAATGTCCATATTCGCATTACCCGGTCCACTGGAAAGTACTCCTTCCTCGCCGTAAGTCAATGCCATATTCGCATTACCCGACCACGAAATGTACGTCATCCGTGCGGACCCTTTATTATACGGTCCGCCTTCATCAACTGGCGCGTAAATGTTGGAAAGTCGCACGTCTCCGAGCGAAGGTAAAGAGTAGTCTTTTATTCTAGTAACCACGGCTACTGCCACCTTACTAATACTGGGGGACATGATGACTTATATTGCGGACCGAATCCGACCCACTCATACTATTATGGGCCCGACCCGGCCCACTTATACTATTATGGGTTTACTTGCTGAGGACGTATTGCATAAGTCTGGCATAACATGATCAAGAACCATATCATACTAGACTAGGGGACATGTTGGCGTATAGTCCAGAATGGGCCAGACCCAATGGGCCGAACCGTTAAAGGGTGCCCACATCCAAATGTAACCCAAATCCATACACTAAATATACAGGTGTAGGATCAACCTACCTACACACAATCTCCACAGGTATTCTCTACCACCTCTATATATAACATGCTTTATATACTATCTGACTTGACCCGTCGAGGGTGGATCCCGGCCTCCGGCCTCGGTCCCCCTTCTAACCGGTCTTCTTGTTGCCACACTATTCAAGGCCCGAAAGACGACTAAAAAAAAAAAAAAAAAAAAAAAAAACGCACCAGTGAGTCCGTCAGGACCGTCCGACCAAATTATGCTTCAACAGTAGAGGAGACTAGGATTTCACCAATTCCCTCACCAACTAGATCACCTAGGAATCTCTCTACTCTCGTATCTTCGGATACCGAGAAACTCCAGGAATTGACGGTTACTCATCCTACACCATCATCAGGTTCATTTGAACCAAAGTTAACAAAAAATAATCGTCTTCTATCAATGATCAAGGCAAAACCCAATCGATTCAAAAGATACAAGAGTTTCTTTCATGAATTACAGGGACGATATGGTTACTTATTTGCACATCTTAAGAAAAGGTTCATGCCACGGACATCAAGTGATCAACTTGCTGATAATCTTCATGATGTCATGATGGAAACGCTACCCTCGTTGGTGAGAGAGAAAGTAACAGAGCAAGTTAAGAAGGAAGTTCCTGTGCAAGTTCGAAATCAAGTTCCTGTGTATCTTGCGAAAGGGTTGATTATGGAAAGGAAAACGACTACAGAAGAGACGGAAAGATTAATCTCTAAAGCTATCTTGAAAGAACGTGGGCATATGCAGGAACAGATATCATCACAGATTCAAAATGCAATTGACAATGCTATTCCTTCTTTAGTTGATGCATCTGTACGCGGTTATATGTCGGGTCATATTCTTTATGTTCATCCGGCACAAGTTCAATCATCATCTGTTCCAGAACAACAACATCAATTGTACCTTGCTATGAAGGCTGATCCTCTGTTACAACAACAAGACATAGCAATATGGTTGGCTCTCCGGATGAAGTTTAAGAAGTCTCAGGTATAACAAACTGCTTGTAGATTTTCTGCGTTCGCACAAGAGATCAGGACGATCCTCATGATGATGCTCATCCTAAGGGGGAGAATAGTGTAAAAAGGCAGAAGACATAGGAATATGAAGCATATGTATCTGGAGAGTCATCGACTGAATAAGTTAATGTAGAGAAACCAGGTCCTTCTACTTTAGGTAATCTAGAACAAGATGATGAATTTGATTTACTAGACTGATTCTTATGCTTTTGATGATGATGAGATTCCAACTAAGCAAGTAACACAAGACATCATGGAAGAGATATCTTTGACAATTGATGAAGTTAAGTTGAAGAAGATGACGGATGAGATGCTAAGACAAAGATTGACTTAAGGAGATAACATCAGTATCACATTGAACAGATGAAGAATTTCTTGCAAAGTGACAATGTTGGGAAAGCATAAAGAAAATTCCTTGTCTCTCCGCATCCCCGAAAATGATCACACATTAGTTCAAAGCTGTACAAAGAGATCCTGAAGTCTCTGCACTATCTCTGATCACACTTTTGTACTTAAGAAAGGAAATTCAGGTCCTGAAAGATCATTTGTCACATCATAAATTCCAGCAATTGACTTTAAATGATGATGATAATGAAGAACTGACTTCCAATGGGTATAATAAGGTGTAATAAAGAAGTTTAATCCTTATGCAAATATATGGTGTTGAAAACTGGAAGAATCCTCATGTGAAGATCTTCTACTAAGGAACATAAAGAACCTGAAGACCAAAGAAAGATCTATTCAAACTCTAAGATCGTTCTAGTCCAGCAAGAATACTGGAATTGGGGTCATGAACATAATTTAATCACAGAGATTCGTCAAGAAATAGCTGATTGATTACCTAGTGTCAATAACCGAGCCAGAATTACAATGAAATCTCAGATAGAGAATGACATTGAAGACATGTATCTGTAGATCATGAAAACAAGTACCTGATTAAGCTAATACAGGAATGCTATGCTTCTATTAGTTGTTTATCAGGAGTTCTGGTGACATGGGAAAGAGTGCACGATTTTCAACTTGGTAAATCGAAAGCTAACAACAGAAGATTAATCTCACTGCACAACAATTACATTCCCAGTAATTGAAGAAATATGATGTGTTTCAATTTGTCTATGAGGCCCGTACCTGAATCAGTACACTAAAAGCAAGAAAGATAAAAGGTGATGAGACTTCAGAGATTACATAATTTTGTGATGCAACACTGAGAGAACGCTTGAAAGTCTAAAGAGTTATTATAATGGAGTCAAGTAGGCTCCTTACAAAAAGAACTCACAAATGATGAAGTTGAGTTTCTAAGACTTGTTTGAAAAGAGATTGAAGTTCGATTGAATTATCAAGATCAAATGAGAAGATGGGAGATGTACGTGAATGGAATACCACTTGGACCAAGGAGGGAACACCTAGAATAATCGACCCTTAGGAGGAGATTGTTAGGTTTATGAAAAGTGTCGATTATGTGGTTTTATTATATTTTGTTATTAGACTTTATTTTGTTTAGTTTAATATAAGCTTGTAATAAGGTTTTATAATGCTTTAAGTAAGAAAATAGCAGTAATAACCAAAGTCTAGGGACTAGGATTGTCAAAGTTAGAAAAATAAAGAAGGAGCCTCCTCCCATGTGCCTATAATAGCCTACTAATCTTTATTAGAGGGGATCCCTTGTAATAAACTCTCATTTTCCCTCCTTAATAAGATTTGAATTTTCCCTTTACTTGCTCTCATTCTCTCTAATCTTACATGTTGATATGATTGATTCAAGATTCATGTGACCTATCAGCGAGCATAAATCTCATGCCATTTTCCGTGTGGAAAAAGCTCAAACTTCCAAACCTAACCCCGACGTGCATGACACTAGAACTAGCGGACCGTTCAATCTCCCGACCGATCGGTATTGCTAAAGATGTCAACGTTAAAGTTGGTGTATTCTAGTTTCCAGCCGACTTCGTGGTTGTAGATTTTGAACCAGACCCTCGAGTACCTCTAATTATCAGGAGGTGTTTTCTTAAGACCGGTCGTGCTTTGATAGACTTGTACAAAGGTGAATTAACCCTTCGAGTGGGCAATGAGGCCATTACTTACAATCTTGATCAAACTTTGAGATACTCGGTTAATTATAATGATATGACGGCGAACCGAATCGACATTGTTGAATTAGCTTGTGAGGACTATTCTCAGGAAGTTCTAGGATTTTTAGACGTGATCGCGAGTGGCAATCCTACTCCCGGATATGACCCGATAGTTTTAAATTCTTCTCCAATTCTCACTCCTTTCGGGGATAGTGATTTTCTACTTTTAGAAGAAGCTGATGCTTTTCTTACTCTAGCCGATGATCCAACTTCACTGGAAGTTGATGAATCCTATTATGACCTAGAGGGGGACATTCTTATTCTCGAAGCACTCCTTAATAGTGATCATTCACCTCCTCCGAACCAAGGAAATTATTTGCCAGAAAATAGAAAGGAACTTAAAATTTGTGAAGCTAAAACTGCCAAATCTTCAATTGAAGAACCTCCCGAGGTCGAACTTAAGGACTTACCACCTCATCTCGAATATGCCATTACTTGGAAAGACAACACAAGTTTGCCAATTCATAATTGCCAAAGATTTGAGTGTCGATGAAAAGACCGCTCTCATAAAGGTTCTTAAGTCCCGAAAGCGAGCCATCGCTTGGAAACTCTCTGACATAAAGGGTATTAACCTAGAATTTTGTTCTTATAAAATTCTAATGGAAGAGGACTACGAACCAGCGGTCTAACATCAGAGAAGGGTTAATCCAAAAATCCACGATGTCATTAAGAAAAAGGTTAAAAAACTTCTTGACGCTGGATTAATCTACCCAATCTCGATGTCCCATGGGTAAGCCCTGTGCACGGAGCAAAGAAAGGAGGGATGACTGTAGTGACCAATGATGAAAATGAGTTAGTACCAACTAGACTTGTAACAGGATGGAGAGTTTTTATTGATTATCGTAAGTTGAATGAAGCCACTCGGAAAGACCACTTCCCTTTGCCGTTTATGGATCAAATGCTTGAGAGACTCGCAGGAAATGAATACTATTGTTTCCTCGATGGTTTCTCGGGTTACATTCAAATACCAATCGATCCGAAAAGATCAGGAAAATGACCACATTCACCTGCCCATTACAAACGTTTGCTACCGCCAGCATGCCCTTTTGGCTTATGCAATGCACCAGGCACGTTCCATAGGTGTATGATGGCTATCTTCCATGATATGATTGAAAAGACATGGAAGTTTTTCATGAATGACTTTTCATTTTCGAAATTAATTTTTCTGACGTGCCTTCCCAATTTAGAAAAGATGTTGTAACTGAGAAGACACTAACTTGGCTCTAAATTGGGAAAAACGTCATTTTATGGTAAAAGAAGGCATCGTTCTTGGACACAAAATTTCAAAGAAAGGAATAGAAGTCAACAAAGCCAAAATAGACGTCATTGCTAAGTTACCTCACCCAACTACCATCAAGGGTATTAGGAGTTTTCTCGGACATGTAGGTTTTACCGTAGATTCATCAAGGAGTTTTCAAGAATTTCTCGACCCATGACTCATCTCCTTGAGAAAAACACTCCTTTCATTTTCTCCGAGGAATGTATTCAAGCTTTTTAGACCTTAAAGAAGATTTTAACCGAAGCTCCAATTCTGATTGCCCCCAACTGGGACCCGCCCTTTGAGCTTATGTGCGATGCGAGCGACTATGCCATAGGTGCGGTTTTGGGGCAACAAATTGAGAAACACTTTAGGCCTATACATTATGCAAGCAAAACAATGACCGAGGCGGAATCAAACTACACCACAACGGAAAAGGAAATGTTAGCTGTGGTGTACGCTTTCAAAAAATTCCGGTCATACCTCATCATGAATAAAAGCATAGTGTATACGGATCATTCCGCCCTTAAGTACCTATTTGCTAAAAAAGATGCCAAGGCGCGATTGCTCCGGTGGGTTCTCCTCCTTCAAGAATTCGATTTTAAAGTAATTGATACGAAGGGAGCCGAGAACTACGCGGCCGATCATCTTTCCCGATTAGAAAACCCGTATGAAAATGTTCTCGATCCAAAGGAAATAAACGAAAATTTTCCTCTCGAGACACTTAATATGGTGACTTCTCGTGGTGACCCAAGTACCCCGTGGTTTGCCGATTATGCAAATTACCACGCGGGGAATTTCATTGTCAAAGGAATGTCAACTCAGCAGAAAAACAAATTTTTCAAAGATGTCAAACACTATTTTTGGGATGACCCTTTTCTATTCAAAACCTGTGCGGATCAAGTGATCCGGCGATGTGTTTCGGGCCAAGAAGCTGTCGACATCCTCACAGCTTGCCATAGTGTGGACCTAACGTGGGACATTAAGTGCCAATACACCACCAAAAAGGTTTTGACACAGATTTATTGGCCCACAATCTACAAAGATGCCCATGAGTCAGTCAAAAACTATGACTCATGCCAGTGTCAGGGAAAAATTTCACAATGTGATGAGATGCCAAAAAATTCGATCCAAGTGTGTGGAATTTTTGATGTCTGGGGCATAGACTTCATAGGACCATTTCCGTTATCTAGAGGAAATAAGTACATACTCGTAACCGTATATTACCTATCCAAATGGTTAAGTCCAAGGCTCCTCCCAACTAACGATGCAAGTTGTAGTTAAGTTTTGTAAATCTCTTATAGCCTATCGGTACACCGAGAGCTATTATAAGCGATCGTGGGACCCATTTCTGTAATGACAAATTTTCTAAAGTCATGTCTAAGTATGGGGTCACTCATCGTCTTGATACAGCTTACCACCCTTAAACGAGTGGTCAAGTCAAGGTGTCAAATTGTGTTTTAAAACGTATTTTAGAAAGGACGGTTGGAGAAAACCGTGCCTCATGGTCCGATAGGCTTGATGACGCTCTATGGGCATTCTGTACCGCTTATAAGATACCAATTGGTTGCACCCCTTACAATGAGCTTCATGATCAAGCATACGAGAATTCTTTGATTTATAAGGAGAGGACGAAGAAGCTTCACGACTCAAAGATTAAAAACCGCATTTTCAATGTTGGTGATCAAGTCTTGCTTTTCAACTCTCGTCTAAAGATATTCTCGTGGAAGCTTAAAACCCGATGGTCCGGCCCTTTCACTATAATCGAAGTTTTTCCATATGGCACTGCAAAATTATCTCATACCAACGGATCAAACTTCAATGTGAATTGCCACCGACTTAAGCACTACTTCGAAGGGGACACACCACCCATGGTTGTCCCGAATCTCCAGACTTTCCCTAAGGATGAATGAATTCGGGGATCGAGTCAAGCTATGTGACTCGGTTACCAAAAATAAAGCGCTTCGTGGGAGGCACCCCATGCTTATCCATTTTCTATTTTCTTTCTAGCTTTTAATGTGTTGTGAGGGGGCTTGTACTCTTTCGATCTTTGTGTGGTAGTTTGTTTGTGATTGTTTGCAGGATAACCCCAATTTTCTGAAGTCTCTCGTGAGTTCGGTGTGTTTGTCCCCGTTCCACCGAGCTTCCTAGCCTTTGCTTGCCATTAGTTTGGGGAAATCCGATATCCTAAAGATTATTATCGTCTAACATTTATCTTTTAGCACACTTAATAAACGGCTACAGATTTTTGTGATACTTTCTTCATGTTTAGGTTATGCATTCGACCTTTTTGAGTTCTAGTATGGGTTTTTTTAAGTCTTAGGCTAGGAAACATTGAGGACAATGTTTCATTTTAGTATGGGTATAAATATTCTAATGATCTTGCCTACTTTTCCCAGTGTTCTCAAGTACCCCCTTTCCTACCAAAATTATCAAATTTTCAAAAAATAAAATAAGTGTTTTGTCACAATTTTGACTTACCTGCTGGAATAAAATAAGAGATAAATTTTGAACACCGAACGAGATTGTTGAACCTAGCTTTTTCTTTAAACATTAGCTAAGTGTACGCGAAATTCGTGAAGAATAAAAATGAAAGAGTTAAATTATTGAGTTGGATGCTAAGCAAGGATTAGTTGGAAATCTTAAGAGCTCATGTATGTAACTTGTTGCTTTTTCTCCCATAAGCTCTTAACCGGATTAATATACGTGCTGTTTTTGGAGATTAAACTTACTCAACAATTTTATTAAAATATACAAAATTTTAGTCTATGTTTCAATCAAGACTAGAATTTTTCAAAAGAAGTATTAAAAAAAGTATAAAAAAATGATGATAGAATGAAATAATGAAAAATATAAAAATAATAAAAGCTGTGGGCTGATAAAAGTTTACTACCTCTTGCTGGCTCACAACCGATGTGGTAGTCTTCTAAAGAAAGCCCATAGTAAGAATAAAAATTCGAGACTGATAAAAGTTTGCTGCATCTTGCCGGCTCACAACCGATGTTGCAGCCTTCTAAAATGGTCTATTGTTACAATCTCAAAAATTTTAATATTAATTCGGCGCCTAAGAATAAATTGATATTCTTTTGTTAAATTCAATATAGCTTTGAACTTTGACTATCATTTAAAGCTTATGTATATACGGGAAACCTAAGAGTTTTTGAAACCTAAGGTCCGTGAGTCCTGATACTAGTCTCTGTGGGGTGTCAAAAGCCTGGTCACTTAGCCGCAAGGTTGGGATGTGCCGAGACAAAAGTCGCTACATGGGATGATCTCGCCTTCAAACTCATTATTCTCGGGTGGAACGTGAAGCATAGTATTTTGCAAAACGTTGATCCATGGTTGAAATTTAAAATAGCACATTCACTTAAGATATAATAAATGTCAGGAGTAAAAAGTTTACAAGTTGTAAATATGAGTAGTGTTAGCATCTTTACTGATATTTAGCTGTGATTTCGTTTTAAGCTTGGTTTGGAGCAAGTGAAAAGTCAGGAACGATGAATTTATCCTTTTTGAGGCATTCTCGGATCGAAATGCATCTTGTTCTATGATCCCTAACAGTTATGGAAATAACGAAAGTCGAAATATTCTAAGTTTAAAAAAAAGTTTTATAAAAATGAAAAAATGGGGTGTTTTATAACTTGTGACTTCTTAATTCTCCCTATAAATGACTAGACTACTCTTTAAAGGATTAGTTTGGGGAAGTTTTGAGGTATTTGGTTATAGAGCATATAATATTGCGTGAGGACACGCAATCGCTTAGTTTGGGGAATTTTGATATGTGTGAAAACACATATCCATTTTATATCAAAAATAACCCATAAAAGACAAAATTGTGCTTAAAATGCTTGTATATTGCTTGTTTTGTCTTTGTGATTGTGTAGGTATGGATATAGCAAAAATCACAAGAAAACGGTCAAAACCGGATAAACACGGACACGGGAAAAGGAAGAGCACACAAGAGTCGGGAGAATGCTATCAAAGGTCAACAAAAGTCAACCCTTGGTCAATATTAGTCAACCACAAGAAGACAAAACCCAAATTTCCCAAAACAGTCCCTCAAAGTTAAATCAAATCACAAAATAAACCCTTAAACCCTAACACCGTTATCTTTTTATTAATAAAAGATAACGGTCGTTATCTTTTATATATAAACTCAAAACCAATACCCGTTAACCCTTATAAATCCCTGGGCCCAAAACAAACACCCACGGCCCAATCCCTTTGCCTATAAGCCCGAAGTCAAAACAAAATTACCCGGGTCAAACTCACCCTTTTATAAAAAGTAAAACGCGGGAAATGCTGTTGGTTTACTAATTCGACAGTCTTCTTATTCTTACCTTCGGGCTCAAATCAAGGGTAAATCCAAATTGATGACGTGGTTAAGTAATTCAAGTATCAAGGGACAATGTGGCAGAGTTAAACGTCAAGAAATGCTCTGATTGGTTGAAGCCCATAAGGAGTGACACGCGGGCAAAGGAGAAAACACACTTATGATTGGGATTTTGCATTAAAGTGAGTGCAAAAGAAGCACAAGGTCTGACACACGGAATGCCATGCTGGCAATCCGTGTGCTTACCTCATTTAATCCAACGAACTTAAACTATGATCCAATCATTGCTAATAATTGAAGGGCCAAGATGAAAGGGAGCATATAATAGAATTTGAGCCTAGAAGCATCTCCCCAGGCTATAAATAGCCCTCACATTCACACACATCTTATTGAGTTTTAGCTTTTAAAATTTTAGCTTATGTAATTTTTTAGCTTTTAAACTTTAGCTTTTGTAATTTTCAAATTCAGTTATTGTAATTCAGTTTTAAAATCTTGTAATCAATTTTTAAGTTAATGAAATTTAGTGTTCTTTTATTCAATCTGTCATAAGCTCTTGTAATCTTCAAATGTTATCAGTCACTATTCCAAAAAGCTCTTATAAGCTCTACTACAGTTCTTTGAGTCTCTAAGCTCAAATTGAGCTATAGGCTCGCTTATTAACTCAAGCTCAATATCAAAAGCTCATTTACAATTATAAAAATTGTACTAATGCTCAAACTAAAGTTAATATATTAATATTAATTTTAAGCTTAACAAATATTGTTTAAGAACACAATATCAATGTTTAATAACATCTAAATCTAAAGCTTAACTAAGTTTTAATATAGGGTGGGGGCTTTGCTTATATAGAGCTTTTTCTCTTGGAAGTTTTCCTCTTCAAGCGATGTGGGATAAGTCTAGTAACCATGTCCCTCTTATATTTCAATTTCTCTTGTTCTTTTGATATTTCAAACTTTATTCTTATATTTTTGTCAAGTATTTCTAGTTAACAAAGAAAAGATGATTAAACTTTTATATATTTTTAATTTTAAAACAAAAATTAGATTGTTTGTTGCAACAGTAATATCAAACTGAGTTTAAATTATATTTAAATCATGTATAGAGTTGTTTTATTTATAATGCTATAAGGATGTGTTTTTTACGATTTCAAACACGTATAAGAAATAAACAAAGCAAACATCTCTTTATCCATTAATCAGTATTTATAATAATATTCTCAAACCATGTGTTTGTTAGAGAGCTTCTTTTTAAGGTGTTGCATCTTTCTTCAACTGCTTTCGTCACACATAAGGCTACATAAAGTCAAATGAAACTAAAAGATTATGATCATATGAATTAGGAAAGCCTAGTATAATAACATTGACTTAAAGTTATGATTAAATATGGAGTAAGATTAGGCACCTTAAGGAATAACCGATTGAGATTAATTTTTTTAGCTAATTTAAACTTTTTTTCAACGTTGTTAAACATCAATTGTTATCATTTTAGTAGTATGTAATTAAAGCCGTTTGGTTCTGAGAGGATTAAAGCCTTTTGGTTCTGAGAGGATTCTTTCAAACACTTTAGCTTCTTGATCTATTGGCTTCTATGAAGATTTTCTTGACTAAGTTTCTTGCCATCTCACTATCCTCTTCCACTTGCAGTCTTCTACTAAGCATTAACATCATAACTGCAGTTGTCAAAGGATAATCCTTTTCTAGTAGCATATAGATGCAATGCCCTCTTGTTGAAAATACATGATGTACTGCACATGATCCATATAATCTCCAAGTCAAAGGATCATGCATATATCTTTGTAGTTTCCACAATGTATCCTCCTTGTCTGGTTCATAGATTCTTTTCAATTCAACCCTTAGAGCTCTTTCCATGTCTTCAGTAGGTGCTACAGATCTAAACTTTTCTTTAATTAAGCTCCATAAAGTATCAAGGTCTTCTCTGTCAAAAGCCTTAAGCATATCTTCAAATCCTTGATATGCTTCTGTGATGTTTCCAACCCTGATAATCTTCCAATATTTTCTGGATCTTTCAGTACGAATTTCCCAATCAATTATAGGATACTTAGTTTGCAGAGCTTCTACCCTGAACTCTTCAACTTGAACTATCTCTAGCATCTTCTCAAGATCTTCTTCAGATAATTCTTTTGGTTCTTCAGTTGATTTTTCTTGATGAAAAGGCTCTGAACCTAAAGCTTGAGCTGTCCTTAACTTCTTGAAGCTTTCTTGAAGTAGTGATTCTTCTGCAACTCTCTTTTTCTCTGACTTGTTGACTTCAGAATCCTTCTTAAATAAAGTATGTACCTTTTTGTATTCTTCTTCAAATATAGGTCTAGCCTGATCATAACTTATACCTTTGAAATACTTCATCTTGTAATTAGCCACGTTCTTCAAATATATCATCATGTTTTTCCTTGCTTGAGCTATTATAACTGGTTTCTTCTTGAAATAATGATACCTTATTATTGACCCTGATTATCTCTCTTGAGCTTGATCAACAATTTTACTCCAGTCAATATCATCAGCTGCTTTTTACTCTTGATTTTTCTGTTTTTGTAAATTTAATGTAGCTTCAAGATTAGCTCTTTCTTTTTCTTGTTGTTCTAATTCTTTTGTTTGCTCTTCCTCTTGAACCTTTTTGGCTAACTCTTCATCAGAATCTTAAATATCCTCAGCAGTACTAAAAAGTCCTACAGCAGTACTAACTTGTGAGCTGTCAGTATTTTTCTTCTTCTATTGTAGGTCTTTATCTTTTCTTTGGATGTATCTACAAGGATTTTTGATGCACTGAGAACACTTAATTCAGCTTTAAACGTTTCTTGACTTTGTTCTTCAACCTGTGGAGTTTTTAAAGGAGTAACTTGTTGCTTAGTCAGATCAAAATCATATTCCACTCCTGCATTCTCTTCCTCTACATCTGCATATTCTGTCTCTTCCATCCTCCCCTATTTGGAAGAATCCTCTAAAACCAATTCTGCCTCTTCATCTGAGATAACCATTTTTGCCTTTTTCCTTTCATTGGTAGACTTGATCTTATCTTCCAACCTTTTAACCTTTTTCACCAACTTGGTAAGAGCCTTACCATGAACTTCTTTAGTCTTTTTGAGTTTTGTCTCTAAGCTGATGACTCTAGCGAGTAATTTGTATTCGTCAATTCCTTTAGTTGCATGCTGCCCTCAACATTTTTAGGTGTGTAACCTCCTGGGAGAGGTGAATCATGGGGCATGGAAGATGTTGTTTATGGAATTTATGTTTCTTGTGGATCTAGAGATGAAGTGGTAGTGATAGGTTCAGTGGTAGGTTCATGAGAAGATGGTGCTTGTGAGGATGTTGCTTGTGAGGATGTTGGTTGAGATGTAGTGGGTTGAGATTTAGATGGTGAAGAAGTAGTAGGTATGTGTTGGGACTCAACAGAGACTGTTAGTCCTTTACCCTGACCCGGTTGGTCATGAAGTAGCATAGTGTCAAACAGAGGTACATGTACCCCTGAAAATCCTATTTTCATGTTGCTAAAAAGTTTCTGTTTTAAAGAAGGAGCAACATATACTGCATTATGTGCATTAAGAAACCTTTTCTGTTTATTCAAAAAGATTTGTATAAAACGTGGATACATCAAAAAATTAGTTTTACTATCTACATTTTTCACCATACCATCAAAAATTAGACGAGAGAACTTAAAAGTTATGTTTGTTGCCAAACAAATAATTGCAGATGCAATATTACTTGAAAATTGTTCCTATAAAGTGTTTTTAGGGCTTAAACAGTGTAAGATGGTATGGATCAAAAATTTCCATTGGGGTGAAAATTAAGCCTTTTTAAAAGTAAGATTGTTATGATCAGAAAGATACCCCATTTGAGACAGTTGTTCAAAGATTTTAGTGTTGGGCAAAGAACTAAGATCATCTACATCTGCTAATTGGAGATGTCTCTTAACAGATGCTTCAGTAATAGCAAATTTATGCCCATCAACTGTAACAGTTATTTGTTGTTCTCCATCATTGACTGTTTTAATAGTTGCAATCTATCAAAACTGTTCAACAAGAGAAACATAGATAGTAGGGTTTGCAGTTAAAGCATACCTGATATGACTATCAGCAAAAAAGTCTACTATCTGATGGAATTCTTCACTCCCAGATGGCTTTTGAAGAAAAGCTGCCATATTATGTTTGTCGCAGAATCCCATTTGAGCCATGTGTATTTAAGTTATGAGCAAAAGATTGATGTGAGTACTGGGTTAAGATCGATTTAGAACGAATAAGTATTGGTCCAAATCAATTGAGATTTTATAAAGAATGTATAAGGTTTGGAAAGGGGATAAATTGTATCTTTAAAAGTAATCATGTAATTAAGGTAAAGAATACATATATCCAAAGTAAGAACCTTATATATGCAGTTAGTTGCATAAAAATCTCAACTGTAATATTCAAAGAGTTGAGAATCTGTTATTGACCAAACAGTGTAAATGGTAACTCAGCAGTACAAATAGTACCCTATCAGTACTAACTTTTGTACTGGCAGTACAAACTTTTAACCTATCAGTATAAAGAATTTTCCTAACAGTATTAACTTTTTCTCCAATAATCATGCAACAACATGCTTCTATCCATCACAAATACACTAGAAATATCTAGATAGACATGTAAGAATTCATGAGGATCTATATTTATGCATAACCTATGAATAGAAGTCAAAGCTATTAGTCAAACCAAAATACTAACTTTGACCCATTTCATTCCAAAGTTAACCTTAAGTCATCCCAAAAACTTAGTTGAAAGAATAGTTTTTGACAAACTATCATCCATCAACGGATTTGATAATTCTTTACCAGTTTCCGTTTGCCCTAGAATAGCCAATGCTTTATTGCGAAAACATGGTGCATTGATAAACCATATAGTTTTGAGTAAACTATCAACTATCAACGGATTTGAGAAGTCTTTACCAGAAACCATTTGCTCTGGACTAGCCAATTCTTGATGTCTGTTAGACATGGTGAATTGATGACCATTTGTTGTGTGGTATACAACCAACACTGAAAGGATATTCATGCTAACCTCAATATCCTTCCCTCAACTCCATCATTTTCAACAAATCAGCATATCCTATATTAATCAAATAAACTCTAAGCTCTTAAACCTGCAAAATGTTAGTTCCAAACACAGAGAAATACAATCCATAACATCTTGCATAATACTCATAAAAGAATTAATTTCTCTTTGGGACCCAAGCCATTACTGACTTGATTCTGCCTGTTGGATCAACATAGTCAAATTGCTTACAAATGTATGATCCACTGTTTTTGGAGTCATGATCTAGAACCTTAAGTTTAGGTCGCCAAACCCAGTATGCTTTGGACCTGACAACATCAATCCCTTGTTCCCCAACAACACTTGTCACTCTTTTTCCTTTAGTAGTATTAATAGAATTTGCCTTGATAGTATTAACTTTGTTATTTAAATTTCTGTTTTTAAGTGCTGTTTATTGGTAAAAAGGTCTTCTAGATGGTGAATGTGACTTCTGAAAAGCATTTGGTCTAAATTTTGCAACATTCACAAAGGGTTTGGGTGCAACAGTCTTAATAGGCCTGACAGTACTAACTGATGCTGCTGCTCTTGAAGAGCTTTGCCTAGCAGCACTAATTGGTACTAGTCCAGACTTGGTTAACACTGTTGTTGGAGAAAAATTTCTTCTAGAATTAGAGAAATTTTAATGATTAGTCCTCATAGCATTATTCTAAACTAGTCTAACTTGCCTTTGTCCAATCCCCTTTTTCTCATTGTTCAAAACAGGTTTTTGTACCATCTTTTTATTATGAAAATCATAGTCTTTAATTAGATGGTTAAAACTCCCACACACAAAACAAGCTTTTAGAGTAAATTGAAATCCAACTCCTAATTTCTTAGACATTGGAGTATTCCAGTTAGTACTGTTATTCCTAGGATTTTGACTAACTTTCCTAGGTTGATCAGCTTGCTTAGGTGTTTGAATATTAGCTGATTCTGACACCTTTTCAATAGTCTCATCCTCATCATAATCAAAAACCCAATCTTCAATTATTGGGGCACCAAAGGTTTTCTTAATCTCATTAGAGGAATTTTCACAAACACTCTTATTAACCTTAACTTCATAGCCTTCAAATTCAGGCTGTTTAAACTCCTCAAGACCAGAGTTTGACAAATCATTAGTAGGGGGTGTAAATAAGCCTGTAGGTGGAGGTGCAACAACATTATACCCCACACCATTTCTATTGTTATCAGATATTTGACTTCCTATCAATTTATCTAAACTCTTAGAAGCATTTTCAAAATTGTCAATCTTAATCTGATTACTCTCTTTTTCTTTCTTAAGTCTTTCTATCTGAATTTTAAGAGCATTAATTTCTGATTCATTAAATGAGGCATCTCTTTTAAAAACAGCAATTTGATCACAAAGCATACCCTCATTTTTCTTGTAGAAGACTAGTTGTTCTTCCACAGAAGCTAAACCTATTTTATAATTGGCTAGATCAGATTTAGATTTATTAAGCTCTATTCTTAAATTATCATACTGAGACTTAAGATCTTCAAAGCTTTTAAGACGAGTTTTAGAGCAAGTTTTGTTATTGAGTACATCTGAATATGAAAATGCCATAAGAGCAAAGTTGGTAGGGACTTCATCTTCTGTCATATAGCTCCAATAAACTCCAGGTCTATCTATAGCTAACATAGATTTGGAAGAAGATTCTTCCACATTCATAGTTCTCCTTGAGCTGTCTTGATTTCTGCTCCTATTTTCTTGACTCCTAGGATTTCTGCACTCTCTCGCAAAGTGTCCCATCTTATGACAATTAAAGCATTCTACCTTTGTCTTGTCATAACCAGCAGTATCACTTCCATTGATGATAATCTTCTTTCCAGTTCTCTGATAGAACTTTCTTGCTTTCATACTTAGTAATGCCAATTGCCACTTCAAATCCATTTCTTCAAGATCATCTTCATGGATTTGCTCTAGGTCTTCATGAACAACCTGAGACCCATTAGGTTGATTGGCCAGAAAAGCATAGATTGTGGCATCACTGAGTCTAGCAGTATTATCTGTAGAACTAGCAGTACTAAGTGAAGAGCTAGCAGTATTAACAAGAACATTAGATGTATTAACATCATTTGTACTACTAGGAGTTGAAACAAAGGCCACATTCTGTGAATTTGAATTTGAGCTTGAGGTTACACTTCTTTTGACCTCTTGTTCAACAATCTTAAAATTGTTGTAGAGATCATCAAAACTTATTGAGCCCAGATCTGGTTTGTTCCTCCAGACCACAACATGCATGCTCCATTCAGAAGGAAGGCTTCTCAAGAATTTAAAGTTTAGATCTTCTTGAGAGATGTTTTCACCTAAGATGGCTAACTGGCTTACAATTTTCTGAAGCCGGGTAAAGATAGAGTCAAGTGACTCTGAGCTAGAAGCATTGAAGTTTTCATACATCTGCTTCAGGAGTGTCTTTTGAGTCTTCTTGGTGGCTTCATTACCACCAAATCTTGCTTCTATGGCTTCAAACAAGGTCTTGGCATCCTTGTATTGATTAAAAGTGAGTAGATGCTCACTTGGAAGTGTCATCATCAAAATACTTCGGGCTTTAAGATCATTCTTCTTTTGGATCTTCTCCTCAGCAGTAACAGCACCAGGTATTGTTGAAGTAGATGTACCATCAGCGTTTGTAGTGGTTCGTGCTACTGGCTTGAAGGAGTTGCCATCCTCTATGATCTCCCAGAGAGCATAGTCTTGAAGTTGAATGTATGACTCTATTCTGAGTCTCCATGTGTCATAATCACCTTGCTTCAGAAGTGGCAGTTTTGCAAGAGCATTGTTTTGGGTACTTTCTAGATCCATGGGTCTTGATCTAGAGATTGTACAAAGAGTTAGATCTAGTTTGTTTCTTCTTGATCAAGGTTTCAGAACACCCGCTCTGATACCACTTGTTGATCCCTTGTAGATCTTTGATTAGCTTGTTAAAGCTTTAGTTATCTTAGATAAATCTAAAACAACTATGATAGAAACCTTGTGGTGTATATATAAAGATTATGCGGAATTAATCTTTATATACTCAGAAGAATAATAAGAACAATATCAAAAACAAAAGAACTTTCACTATATTAAACAAATCACAAAACAACTATATGTTTTGCCTAACAACTATTGTGTTTTTCTATTTGTGTATCTCTATCAATTCATATCTCTAACTATGCCGTAAGGGTTCCTTTTATACACCAAGGAAAAACCCTAATAGGCTTACAAAACGCGTTAAGTGATCATGCATATCTATTCCTAATATAACTCATGCATATCACATAAGCAGTACTAATAAACTAACTAACAGTACTAATTTACACTGACAGTACTAACATTGTACTGACAGTACTAACTATAACTAGCAGTACTAATATTACAACTAGCAGTACTAATGACTTAGTTTATATTCTTCAATCTTCACTAGCAGTATAATCTTCAAGTAGCAGTACTAAGTCCTTTGAGCAGTATGAACTTGTAGAAGCCCTTTAATTCCCAACAATCCTCCCCTAAACTTGTGATTTATCTTCAAATCATCAAGTTTGTTGAATTAAAGCTTTTTGGTTCTGAGAGGATTCTTTCAAACACTTTAGCTTCTTGATCTATTGGCTTCTATGAAGATTTTCTTGACTAAGTCTCTTGCCATCTCACTATCTTCTTCCACTTGCAGACTTCTGCTGAGCATCAACATCATAACTTCAGTTGTCAAAGGATAATCCTTTTCTGGAAACGTATAGATGTAATGCCCTCTTGTTGAAAATACATAATGTACTGAACATGATCCATATAATCTCCAAGTCAAAGGATCATGCATATATCTTTGTAACTTCCATAGTGCATCTTCCTTGTCTGGTTTATAGAGTCTTTTCAATTTAACTCATAGAGCTATTTCCATGTCTTCATTAGGTTCTACAGATCTACACTTTTCTTTAACTAAGTTTCATAAAGTATCAAGGTCTTTTCTATCAAATGCCTTAAGCATATTTTCAAATCCTTGATATGCCTCTGTGATGTTTCCAACCCTGATAATCTTCCAATTATTTCTTGATCCTTCAGTATGAATTTCCCAATCAATGATAGGATACTTAGTTTGCAGAGCTTCTACCCTGAACTCTTCAACTGGAACTATCTCTAACATCTTCTTAAGATCTTCTTCAGGTAATTCTTTTGGTTCTTCAGTTGATTTTTCTAGATGAAAAGGCTCTGAACCTGAAGCTTGAGTTGTCCTTAACTTCTTGAAGTAGTACTTCTTCTGCAACTCTCTTTTTCTCTGACTTACTGACTTTAGAATCTTTCTTAAATAAAGTTTGTACCTTCCTGTATTCT
>BQNB010033551.1:0-52236 GCA_026074375.1 Tanacetum coccineum
GGTTAACCAATGCTTGCAAATGCCTTAGTACATCTTAGAATATGTGTATATAGAAGTGTATGGATTGTAGAAAATTTTGTATGGATTGAGTAAGGTTGTTGGTTTGTGCCGTAGCATGTATGGAGCACAAAGAGGGTTTTTGTGAATTTTTATCTAAGTGTTGGTGATGTATGAATTACTTGCTAGCTATGTGCATGTATATAAGATGCATAATTGGTCAAGGAGACATAAGGGGTGTCCTAGGGATGGCCTTAGTCTTAGTCATGGGTCAAAGGATGGTAGGGATGGGGGGTATGGTGTGCCATAAAGAGGTATGGCATGAAATTGACCAAGTTGAAAGTTATCTCATTTTTTTCAAGTATATATTTGTACATGTTGCATTATTTTCGGCAAAAGTAAGTTATAAATGATATATTTATGTAACTTTTATGTATTGGGTATAAAAGTGGGTATTTGTTGAAGCGTAGAAAAGTTTTTGTGGCTCCGGGAGTGCCTAAACGCAATTTATCGCGAAACGTATACACTATACGTATCCGATAAAAATAAAATGAACAAAGTTAATAATTATCCTCAAAATAATTATATAACCCTTGCTTGATGTAAACATTTAATTGTTTGGTGCCCGATTGCATTGAACGCTAATTTTTGACGTACGCGATTTGACTTAACGTTTATGATTTAAAGCAAATGCGTACAACACAAAAGGTACATTGCGGATTTATCAACGTCGTCAATGACTTGAAAACACAGGGTGTTATAAATAGCTTCTACTTGTGCATGAACGTCATTGCCCATGAACAAATAGAGAGCTCCTTGTTTCAGTTTTCTTTCTCCTCTAAGACCATGTTTTGTGTTACAGATGTGAGTACCATAACCAGTGTCATACACCCAGGATTTAGTAGGAAAAGAAAATAATTCTATTACGAAGATATCTGAAGAACTGGCAGTGCCAACTTGCTTCTTCTTCTTAATCAACTCAGCAAGGTAAGCAGGACAATTCCTCTTATAATGACCCACCTCTTTGCAGTGGTGGCAGGTGTCATCCTTTGCCGGGTGCTCTTTAGCAGAAGGTTTAGGGTTTTTAGGCTTAGGGATATAACTTTTATCCTTTCCCTTGCCTTTTCCTTTACCCTTCCCTTTAGCATTAAGCGATTTCTTATTGGCTTTCTGGATTCTACCACCTTGAATCGCCATTACTTGTGGTGTAGCAGCCTTTTTAAAGTAAACCCTTCTCATACTCAATAAGCAGAGCATGTAGTTCACCAATCGTCTTCCCCATGTTATGCTTATTGTAGTTTCTTACAAAACCAGCAAAGTCACTAGTGAGGCCATTCATAATTAAACCAACACTAAGATCTCGTGGGAGCACATAACCAAGACGTTCCAGTTGCGCCACATAATTCTTCATCTTAATGACATATGGGCCAACTGGTTTTCCCTCCTCTTGTTTGCAAGCATGGAAAGTTTGGATCAGGTCAAACCGCTCCACTCCAGCTTGTTTCTCAAACATAGATTTAAGCTCCTGAAGCATTTCATAAGGTGAGGAATTTTCAAACTGTCTTTGAAGTTCAGGAGTTATACTTTCGAGCGTAAGATAAGTAACCTGTATGCGGATGGTACGCAGTAACTTCATATCAAGAAGTTTGTACCCAAAGCACTCCTGAAGTACCTCCAGAAATTTGATATGGCGAATCTCCGGGTCACGATCACAAATGATTGATGACGGGTATACCATGCCTCGTGACCACTTCCTTAGGTACAAATCTTGCAAGTTTATCCAAAGGATCTGTCTCGCTCATCGGTGTGAAATCGCCAGACTTAGTGATCGGTCCCAACGATCACTCGCAAATTGTGTCATAACTTGAGATGTCTAGGAACTTCGTGACGAAAATCCATGTTGATGTTATCCCCACATCCATCGGTATCTTCATTGGGTTGTGACCAACAATCCGGACGGGCTTTTGAATGTTCGGAAGGTTGCCTTGGACTTTACACAGTCAAGCACTTATTAACAAAGTGGCTATGTCCGTTTTCATGTTGGGCCACCATTTAGACTTCTTCATGTTTGGTACAGTTTGTCCGAACCACCCCGATGAATAGAGTATGTCGATTTATGGGATGCGTGCATGATCACAGTTCGTAAATCGCCCATAACCAGGTAACCAACGTCGCTCCATTGAGCACAGGTTCTTCCATCCGCACGTGGTTCCACAACTTTTTTCTTTCTAATAGCTTCTGAGAATTTAGCCTTTTCGAGACCCACATCCCCCAACGTCTTCACTCTTCATGTTCTCGGGTTTTTCGCGCTTCGGTCTGAGCAATTTAAGATCTGATTTGGGAAGATCCAAATCTAATAGTGCTAACCCAAGGCTCGAACTCTTAGCGGTGGTTCTCGTTCTTTCCTGCTTAAAGCGTCAGCAACGACATTAGCTTTCCCCGGGTGATAACGAATATCGCAATCGTAATCACTTAACAACTCCAACCATCGTCGTTGCCTCATGTTCAGCTCTTTTTGATCTAGAATGTGTTGCAAACTCTTGTGATCGGTGAACACCGTACACTTGGTTCCGTATAAATAATGTCTCCAGATCTTGAGAGCAAATACCACTAGCAACCAAGTTTCTAACAATCCATGAGTTGTGTAGTTTTTTCTATGAATCTTCAACCTGTCCGTGATGGCAAGAAGAAATCCACTTTTTCCTCTCAACATCAATACAGCGCCTAAACCCTTCTCGAAGCGTCGCAGTATGCGATGAAATCTTCGCTTCCTTCAGGTAATGCAAGGATTGGTGCACTGCACAACTTTTGCTTCAATAGTTGAAAAGCTGCTTCTTGTTTATCGCCCCATTCAAACTTAATCTTCTTCTGGGTGAGCTTGGTCATTGGCTTTGCAATCTTTGAAAACCCTTCAATGAACCTTCGATAGTATCCAGCAAGACCCAAAAACTGAACGAATCTCCGTTGGTGACTTAGGAGATGTCCAATCTTTAATGGATTCAATCTTGGCTGGATCCACATGAATTCCTTCACTATCGATCACGTGACCTAAGAACTACCTTAGGAATCCAAAATTCACATTTGGAAAACTTGGCATACAACTCTTCCTTCTTAAGCAATTCCAAGATCTGCTTGAGGTGTTCTTCGTGTTCTTTCTCATTCTTCGAATATATCAGAATGGTCAATCATAAAGACAAATCACAAATTTAATCCAGGTAATGGTTTTGCAAACCCATTCTGAGGTCCAATGAACACGGCAGGTGCTTGTCAAACCAAATGGCATAACTTGGAAATTCGTAATGACCCCCATAAACCCGAAATCTGAAGGCAGTCTTCAGAATGTCTTCTGTTCCTCGACCCTCAATTGGTATAACCTGATCTTAAGTCAATCTTCGAGTAGACACTCGACCCTTGGAGCTGATCAAAAAGGTCATCAATCTTGGGAGCGCGATAACGGTTCTTGGCTAGCTGGACCTTTCGTGCTTCTTCCGCTTTCATCAAGATCTCTCCCGTCAAGTCCCTTCACCGTTAATTTATTCAGTTCCCGGTAGTCAATGCACATCCGGAATGACCCGTCCTTCTTCTTGACAAACAGGACCGGAGCTCCCCAGGGCGAGGAACTGGGCCTTATAAAGCCTTTGTCGGATAGCTCCTTCAGTTGCTCAGATAATTCCTTTAACTCAGAAGGCGCCAGTCGATAGGGTGCCCGTGCCACCGGTGCAGCACCAGGTACCAAATCAATTTGGAATTCCACTTGTCGAGTTGGAGGAAGACCCGGCAAGTCTTCAGGAAACACTTCAGGAAAGTCTTGGACTATGGGTACGTCCTCAAGTCGCTTCTTCTCCGACTTGTCTTCAACCTCTTTTGTAGTGACATGTGCCAGAAAGATAGGAAACCCTTTCTCTATGTACTTCTGCGTTTTAGTGCAAGAAATGATGTTTAATCGTGTCACATTTCCCTGGGTACTTCCATCACCGTGTACGATTAGGGTTTTATTTTTCCAGGGAATGCGAACAATCTTCTCGGCACACATGATGACCGCTTGGTGCTTCGCCAACCAATCCATACCGATTTAGCATCAAAAACTACCCCCCAAAAAAGTTTCTACAGGCATTACTTTATATTGAATTTGTGGGTTTTCGGAATTTAATGTGCAACCCTAAGTATAATGTTTAACCCGATTATCCTCCCGTCGGCTAGTTCAACATCATAATAGTGATCTAGGGTAGAAGGTGTGATGTCAATTTGGGAGCTAAATGCAGTAGACACAAAACTTCGATCGGCACCCGTATCAAACAAGATATAAGCATAACGATTGTTTAGAAGGAACGTACCCGCAACGACATTGTCCGGGTTTGCCCCCGCATTTCCAACCACATACACCTTCGCTGGAGCCCTATCATTCCCAGCTTGATTACCACGGTTGCCTTTGTGTCTCTTCAGCCTTGGACATTCCTTTTTGAAGTGCCCCTGAGCTCCACATTCAAAACAAGTAGGTTTCTGACCCGATCCGGTGCCCTTCTGGTTGTTATTGTTGTTGGCATTTCCTGTACCCCTACAGTCACGAGCGATGTGACCATATTTGTTGCATTTATAAGCACTTTGGAGCACAGCACCGTCATGGTGGTAATTGCACTTTTGAGCATTAGGGGTCTAGATCCCCCATATGGTGTTCTTATCTACCTGATCCACGCAGTGTAAACGCCCTCTAGTGCCGACCGGTGTCGGCCTCTTGTTTGGGCTCTGTTGTTGATTCTGATTGCGTCGGGAAGTGTTTCAGACGTCCCTCATTGTTTCAGCTTGTCTTTCCGCCCATGGTAATGACTCTCTGTCCAGCAACTCTGTGGCCATTTATTCGATAGCCTCTTGCATTGTCCCTTGGCTTTGAAGCCAACAATGTTTCCATGGATCATGTCGGGCAATCCCCCGACATACCTTTCAATTTTATCTGCCTCCTCAGGGAACATTCTAACACACAGTAGTGCTAGCTCTTGAAAAACGTTTTTTGTACTTACCACACAGTACCTATACCTTTCAAGTTCCACAACTCAGCTTCTCGTTTTCTTCTTCTTCTTCATTTCGTTTCGTGGGCAATACTTGTCAGTCATCTTCTTCTTCAGATTCACCCAAGTCATTGAATAAGCAACATCATGAGTAACAGTCATAACATGGGTATTCCACCATGTCAAGGCACCTGCTAACAGAGTACAGGTAGCAAATTTGATCTGATTTTCCGCTGAGCAATTCATATTCGAAAGACAGTCTCCATTCTTTCAAACCATTGGGTTAACTCAACCACTCCCTCGGGGGCCCTCGAAATGACAAGTTTTGCATTTCATGAAATCCTGGTAAGTGCACGCTCGATGTAACTGCGTTCAGATCCCTGACACCCGTCGAACTGCGATGATGCCGAAGAATGACTATCAGTGCATTCCTGTTGCGTCACGTGCGGAGCCAAGGCGGCACTAAATCCCGTGATTGATCATGAGCTTAGAGTTGAGCATTAGTGACATTAGTGGTTGTGAGTTGCTGTTGGTTTGGTGTGGTCCGGCTCAGTGTTGATCCTCACGGCTCTTTTGTGCCATGTTCCTTCAATCATAAGAAAATACAATAACCGTTAGATTTCATAAAATCATAACCACGACATGACAATACCATGAAAAATTAAATTGAGATCACATCACTCAGTGTTATGTACAATTGGAAGTTGTAATTAAACAATGATATTACCAAATCGACATTTCATTTCATCACAAATTCGATGTTAAACAATGAACCCATAAATCACTACCATTTCATATATAACGGAAAAACATACATGATTGGTTTGGATACAAAAGGATCATATGTTTAGGTTACAAAGTAAACATAACAACCTAAAGCCTTACTAGCCGGGATTAAACCCGTAATACTTAGTAGGCTATATACAAAACAACTAGCCATAACAGAGTCTAATCTAAGAACTGCTACCTGGGAAACAGCCTCCTCTGGCCAGCTGCCGCCGTGAAGACCACCACCGGTCCCTGCGTCCTGTAAGGTATAACCTGTCCTGCAATTCATCACCTGTCCTGTAAGTCGGTCACCTGCCCCTAATCAGTGGGTGGTGACCAGTCCCTGTAGTGGAACATCTCCCGCTGTAGTGTCTGTACTGCATCAAGGTCTGACACAATTCTGCTGCTTCGAGTGCGATCAGCACTCACAAGCAGCTCTCACATCTCCTCCCACTCCTGCGGTCTGTCTCTAACACTACTGACATCGCTCGCTCTGCCCTACATCGCCGATTGTAAAACTCTGTGATCTCCTCCATCTGTGCATAGACTGTGGTCCGTAGAGATATAACCCCTCCATGAGCAAGATCGCTCGAATCCATGGCTCGTCTCCAAGCCTCTCTGGACATGCCAGCCTCGGTCTCCATGAGCTGACGTGTAAGCGCATGAGTACGTCTATCCCGAAACAACATATTGACCCGACCGGCCAATAACTGTCTCTGCCCCTGCTCATCATCCAACCTCGTGTAAATCTCATCTGTATCTCGTCTAACCAACGACCTTTACTCCCTCATGTGTGCACCCGAACTCAGTATCGGTGCTAACCAGGCTCCCTGTAAAGGCTCAACATCCTCATCCCCATGAATCGTAATCCCATATCCAACGTACTCTCAGGGGTCACGTCTAAACCAACCGTCCATAGTGGCAACAAAGCCTAATCGCTCTTAACCTCCACTGGTCTAGGCAGCAGCAGCGGCGGAGCCCTCTCGACCTCATACCCGGGACCTAAGTGCGAACCTATTCCCATCCGAGGTGGTAGGTAACCTCAGGTCTGCCCTCATCTATGACTGTCATGGTAATGATATGGTGGGATGAAGTAGAGCTGATGAGGCAGGTGGTGTGCATCTGTTAGTGGGGAATAGAAGGGGTGGGGTAATGGTATGGAGTGGAAGTATCTTGCAGCCTGCAGCTCTCATAGCCAAATCGTAGCAGCCCGATAGCCCAATGACGAATAGGTACTAGGAGTAGTGCTGCAATACAGTGGGGGGGTGATACGGTAAAGAATCAGTGTTGGGATGAAGACAATGGAGATAGTGGGGATCTGTGGGAAGATATTAGCAAGTAATCTGGCAACCTCAAGATCAGTCCAGACTGTACAGGTAATGGCTCGGAATAGAAAATCCTCACCCATCGTCATACGGTATGCAGGGGTGAGGTGGTGGGTGGCACCAGACTCATCGGTCGTCAAATGGCTCAGTCTCCTCCGCAGACGGGCATAGCTGATAAAGCAACAACTACTGGTAAGGCAGGACCGAGTGCTCCGCCTCCGCCTCCTCGTATCCATTCAGTATCCTCATCCTCCTCATCGATATCCATAATTTCAGCATCCTCCATCCTCCTCAATGTCCATCTCAATCGTCTCCATCATCTCCCCGTCGAGCAGTATTTTAAAGGATCCTCTCAGGGTCCACATCTCATCCTCGCCGGTCTGCTCCAGACAGACTCCCGAACATCAACAGGTAGTGTGCCATAGGTGAGGCCCGTCCCCTCCGCATATGCTGGTCCCCCGCCAACGATCTCGTCATGCAGCAAGCTCTGAAACCTGGAACATATCATGGTAGGGTGGTGCTGCTTCATGCTCCCTCTGGCCAGCCACAATAAGTCGGGAGAAGGTTGTGCTGAAGAGCGCCGATCTGTACGGGTCCCGACATAATTGGCTCTGGAACTCATGGTCATCGCTCTAGTGAACTATACGGATAGTCCATCATATGGACTAGAGATCTCTGTGTGTGTAACCCCTATTCATCCAATACCGACATGACAGAATCTGAAAATTCAAAATAGCTTATATCGTAGTATCCATATAAACATCTATAGTAAATACATTTATAGTAGAACCATGTATAAAATACATTATTACTAAAGCATCTATCCAACCACTAATGCAACAAGTATGTGTATGGCATGAATGTATGCACATATGTATGTCCGTGTAATCCCTTGGTTTATAAAAACACTCTTGAAAACGGGTTATAGTCCGCAAAAACATTTGACCTGGGTTTTTTGTTTTCTTATAACCTTGGCTCTATACCAATCTGTAACACCCGAACCCCCAAATTGGGTCTCAGCGGAATATGGGTCCAGGGCGTGTTACATTATGGATCAACACCACAAATATATATAGAACGACCAAAAAGTTCTTTGAAAACGAGTACTTGGATTTATCCACAATATTAGTTACATAAGCCCAGAAGCTTAACTTGTTCACTTTAATCAAAATACAAAGATTTTTCTTCCGCCCAAAACATTAACAAAATTAATGGACAGAATTCTTTATGCAAGACATCCATATCAACACCACCAAAGTATCCATCGCACCTTGTGCTTTATTGATCCCCAAAAACATGCTTTTAAAACGTCAACAAGAATTTGGGAATTTCATAGGTTTTGATAAATCATATAGTGTAGGACCACAAATTTCCCCAAGTGTATGATAATGCAACAGATGCAGATATCATATAAATTAATTACGTTGCTCTAAACAGCTCATTGACACTGAGTCGTGACAGTATGATCCAAATTAATGGCCCGTTTGCCCCGTTGGTGATGTTCTAACCCGCAACATCCAAAATATTCGACATGGTATACGTTCGTTTGTCTAGTGATAGCTAATCACCGCCGAACGGGGATGTCAAAAAATCAAATAACCATAGATCTATTTAATAGCTTTCGCGCATCCACGAATCTAGCAATTACAGTTCATGATAATGGGCTCAGATTTGGTTAATCGCTACTTAGACAAACACGTAATCGTATCATGAAACTTAACCACGTGTGTCCAATTGTTGTACAGCATTGCATGTTTTGTCACCACCCCAAAAACGTTGTAAAAACAAAAACATGTAAAACGGTGGGCTATGAACCCACCTTGAGTGCGTAAGTCGATGTATCACATTAAAACGCGCCACGCGAATTGATCAAATGTCAACCACCTAATTATATTAATGGGTGTGTAAGTACTGGAGTAATTAAGTCTAACAACATTGAATATAATCTAATAGTTTTACAATGTACTATCGTCGGCTATCATAATTAAAGATCAAAGTGACGTTCGAGAGTTAGGACACTTTAAAATCGTAAATCCAAACAACTCGTCGAAACGCATCCGAAGAGGCCCTCATTATGAAACTCCTAGTAATATAGTACTTTTGATACCACATAAATTCTATAAAGCTCAATCACCAACTAATGGTTTTAGAAAAATTGTGTTAAATAAGTTAAAACGTTATAATACCGTTTAGTACAACTGGCGTAACTTTCCGTTTCGGCGTGTTAAAGCCCGAGGCTTCGCGTTTCTTATGTCCATTGTTCGTATTAAGAACAGTTATCAGAAAGTGACCATTTTCAGAATTTCGACCGCCTGGTAACAGTAACTTTTACTGTTCACATCAAAGACGAGAACTTATAAAAATCGTATTCGTCGTCGTAAAACCCGTAAATGTCGTATTTTATTCGTTATACCCGTTTATAACATTCGGCGCGACGTTCTCGTATATGAAAGTTCGATATTTTTTTATAGTTTACAAAAATATAACTTTCTTCATGAATATTTAACTTTTTATAAAAAGATTTGTATAAAAGTATTAATTGGGTCGTAAACCTCGCGAAATTTCATAACCTCGTTTAGTAAGTGAAAAATTTAACGATTCTTATCCAATTTGAGGAATCTAAAAAAATATTAGTATTTGTTAAAAATACTCACCCCTTGCTGTTTGAAGTTTTTATAAAAAGTTTTATTTATAAAAAATTTATTTACACGACTGCCGTTTTATAACTAAAACTCGTTTTAAAACCGTAACGTTTTTCGTTATTAATCCGTTTAAGCAAAGTTTTCTTACTTTTTCGGTAATTCGTCGTGAAATGAATTAGCTTATAAAAATAAACAATGACATGTTAAATGTCAATTTTTGGACAGAATGATATGCCTAGTTTGTTTAAGTCCAAAATTTTAGTCCATGTTTCCAATTATGTACCACTTTTATTTCACCACAATTCTTACAACGTTATATATGTTTTATATCTTATATATATTATGTTCATATCCATATTGTCCTTTTTGTCCAAATATAACAAATCTTTATATCGTACTTATTAAACCACAACTTTCATAATAAGTTATAAATCTTAGTTTCTATATGTAGTTACTTTTCCACAAACCAATGTGTATACAAGTGTTCTCAAATCTTTTATACCTTATATTTAACCACCATACAACATTAACATACGTCCATAATTATCCTAAGTTGATATAAGAGTTTCTTTAACTTAAACATATTATGTAAACCATAAAAACCCCTAATTATATCCCAATAAATCAATCTTTAAGTTTAACCAAGAGTGTAAATTACTTGTGAGTCTATTTTAACATATGTCATAACATCATAAGATAATAGATAAAAGTTACATTATATGACAACCAATAAACTCCATTTTTATACATGATTAAAACCCTAAAAATGGAGAGATAACTAAATAAATAACAATATGCTTAACAACTAATAAAATGAAGGCATAAAGTTTAAAGTGGACCTATGATAATTGAATGATATGAAATTAAGTTGATAAACCCTTGATTTAATCACAAAACCAAAGCTTGCACAAAAGAAACCCTAGCTTTTACTTAAAGAAACCCTCAGCTTTCTTTCACCTGATAATACTTGGAAATGCTAGCCAATGCTTGGATATAACCTTAAATATCTAGAACAATGTGTATATAGAAGGGTATGGGTTGTAGAAAATTTGATATGGGTTATGTGTGGGAGGTGTACTTGTTGCCTACCAAAGAAGGACGAGAAAGAAAGATTTTTGGTTTGATTTATACTAAGTGTTAACTGATATAGTGTTAGTTCTAGTATATAAAAGGTTTACATTGGTCAAGGAGACATAGAGGGTTTCCTAGGATGCCTTAGTCCATGGTCTTGGGTCAAAGCATGAGGTAGGGATGGTCAAGAAGAGGTATGGTGGTGTCATAAGTGGTAAGGCATAAACTTTGACCACAGGTGTACGACTTATCACATTTTCATGTATAAAATTATACATGTGCAAGTAAATTCGGCAAAACAAAGAGGTATATGATATATTTATGTAACTTTTATAAATTGGGTATAAAGAGTGGGTTCTTTGTTGACAGCGAAGAAAGTTTTCTGTGGTCCGGGAGTGCCTAAACCAATTATCCGAAACGAAACACTTAACGTACCTATAAAAATAAAAATGAACAAAGTTAATAATTATTCTCAAAATAAAGTTATATAACCCTTGATTGATGTAAAACATTAATTGTTTGTGCCCGTATACATTGAACGCTAATTTTTGTCTTACGCGATTAACTTATCGTTTACAAATTTATGCAAATACTACTAATAAAAATAAATACACAATTATTGACGGTCGTCCAAGACTTGAAAACACAGGGTTTATACTTTTGTCCGTCATATTGCGGATGATAATGCCGTACCTCATATCTAAACTTGATACCCAAACTTTTCTGAATGATCCTCCAAAAATGTGATGCGAACCAAGGTCACAGATCACAAATAATCAAGAACCGGTATTCCATGCTTGTTACTACTGTCCTTTAGGTACATTCCGCTAGTTTTCTCCAGAAGGGTCCCCCAGTTTCTTCATAGGTATAAAAGATGCGACTTCGTAAGTCGGTCCAACGATTAACGCAAATGTGTCATACCCTTGTGCCGACTTAAGAAGCTTTTGTGACAAAATCCATCGTGATATTGTCCCACTTCCATTGAGTATTCTCGGTTGTACTAACAAACCCATTGTCTCTGATGTCAGCCTTAACCTTAGCACATAGTCAAGCACTTGCTAACATAAGGTGGCGATATCAGCTTTCAATAGTGGCCACCAATATATCTCTTTCTTTACATCTTGATACATTTTCTCGGAACATGGATGATAGAATACGTCGATTTGTGGGACCTCGTTGCATGATCAACGTCCCAGCAAATCACCATAACATAGGTAACCAAACTCCTGCCAGTCGAGGCATAGGGTTCCATCCGTACAGTTCCAACTTGTTTCCGTTTCTAAATTGCCTATGGATATTAGCATTTTCCCAATCACAGCATCCTCCAACATCCTCACTCTTGATGTATTCTGGTTTCCGTGCTTCAGTCAGCATTCAAGATTTGCTTAGAAGATCCAAGCAATAGTCAGACTAAAGCTTGTAAACTCTAACGGGGGTTTCTCGGTCTTTCCCCTGCTCAAAGCATCTGCTACAACATTTGCTTTCCCCAGATGATAACGAATAGCGCAATCGTAATCACTAAGCAACTCAACCATGCCGCGTTGTCTCATGGGTTTAATATTCCTTCTGATTAAGAATATGCTGATAAACTCTTATGATCAGTAACACCGTACACCTTGGTTACCAAACAATATGCCCTCCAAAGCGTCAGAGCAAACACTACTTGCTCAAGTTCCAGATCCATGAGAGTAAGTTCCTCTCCATGAGATCTTTAAACCTGGCGGGATGCATAAGAAATAACCCTTTTCCTTTGCATCAACATAGCGCCAATACCCTTGATCGAAGCATCGCATTATACGATAAAATCTGCACTTCCTTCGGGCAAAGCCAAGAATTGGGTGCAACTACCAACTTCTGCTATATAACTGGAACGCTGCTATCTTGTTTGTCACCCCACTCAAACGTGACCTTTTTGAGTGAGTTGGTCATTGGTTTTAGGCGATCGTTGAAAACCCTCATGAAATCGTCGATATACCCAGCAAGACCTAAAAACTAACGAAGCTCCGGTTGGTGTCATTTAGGAAGAGTCCCAATCTTTAACGGATTTGATCTGCTAGATCCACATGAATGCCTTTATTATCAAATCACGGTGACCGAGAACTGTACCTTGGAATCCCAAAAATCCACATGGAAAGATTATTGCATACAACACCTCTTTTTCAACAACTCCAATATATCTTCAAATGCCTTCCTTACGTGCGCTTGCTTGTTCTTTGGAATAGATCAAAATATCATCAATGAAGCCAAATTACGAATTAGTCCTAGATAAGGTTTGCACACTATGAAATCGGTCATGAGGCCATAAACACAGCATGCTTGGTAAACCAATACGCATAACTTGGAATTCATAATGTCCATATCGAGTTCTGAAGGCAGTCTTCGAGATGTCTTCTTCTCGAACCCTCAATTGGTGATAACCTGACCTTAGGTCGATCTTCGAGTAGACACTCGATCCTTGAAGTTGGTCAAATAAGTCATCAATTCTTGGTAGCGGATAACGTTCTTCACCGTTAGTTTTGTTTAGTTCCCGATAATCCAAATCACATCCCGTAACGAGCCATCTTTCTTCTTGACGAATAGAACTGCTCCCCCATGGTGATAAACTAGGTCTTAATAAAGCCTTTGTCGGAAAGCTCTTTGTAGTTGATCCGCCAATCTTTCATTTCCTGATAGGGCCAATCGTAAGCCCGTGCTACAGGTGCAACACCAGGTACTAGATCGATGTGAAATTCCACTTGTCTGGTAGGTGGAAGACCTGGCAAGTCCTCAGGAAATACTTCGGGAAAATTTTTGACGATCGGTACATCTTGCAGTTGCTTCTTCTTCGACTTGTCTCCAGTCTCCTTGACGTAAGATGGTTGCCAAAAGACGAGACATCCTCGTAGCAGATACTTCTAGGCCTTGGTAGCTCGAGATGATGGTTAATTCAGTCCCGCGTTTATTTCTACTTCCGTCTCCATGAAAAAATTAAGATTTCCGCTCCCAAAGGGAATACGAACACTTCTTACACAGTCCAATAATGGCTTGTATTTCGTCAACCAGTCCATGCCAATTAGACGTTCATAAGAACCCATTTCTACATGCATAGTCGACGTGAAACGAAGGTTCAAAAATTTAACTTGCAACCGATAATACCAATTTACCCAAATTATCTATACCTCACTAAATCAACGTTATACACCACGAACTAAATGTAGTGGGGCTATATTAATCCAAAGAGTAACTAAATTAACAGACACGAAACTCTATCTGCACAATATCAAATAATAGGAAGCACAACGGTTGTTTAGGAGAAACGTACCCGTACAACCATGTTATGTCTGGTTTTTTTGCCTCCATTCCCACTGCATAATAAGCCCTGGCTACACCGCTACCATTTCCCTGATTCTTGTTCTTCCACTGGGGGCAGTTGTTCCTGAAGTGGCCTGGATCCCCACACTCAAAGCAAACGATGGCATTTGTATGTGCCCCTGTTAGCCTCTGTTTTTGTTGTTACGGTTGTTGTTGTTATTGTTGTTGCAGTTGTTGTTGTTATTGTTGTTGCGGTTGTTGTTGTTATTGTTATTGCGGTTGTTATTTGCAGTTGCAGGCCGGCTCCTACAGTCCTTGGCCAGGTGGCCAGGCTTCTGCAGTTATGCATGTGGTAATACAAGGACCAGTAATGTTGAAGTTACACGTGGACATAGAGGTTTAGTCCCTTCATTAACGATTTCTTGTCAACGTATCCGCACATAGCATATAAGCCCTGCCTGTGTTCTACCTTTTTGTTTGGTTGTTGGTTTTGGTTATTTCGAGGAGCGTCTTCAAACTTTCCTCTTGTTTCTGCTTGTCTCTTCAGCAAAAGTGTAATTTCTTTCTCCTATCCAGACAATTGCAGTCGCACATCTCAATAGCCTTCTGCATGGTCCTTCGGCTTTGATGCCACAACACTTGATAATCAGGTCGGGGCATCCCACCGACATACCCTTTCACTGTTTGACAGTCTTCAGGAACATCCTGTCACTCAGTAATGCCATTCCTGAAACGTTAGGTTGTAGGCTCCACATCGTCCTTTTACTTTTAGCTCCACAATTCTGCCTCAATCTTTTGACTTCATTCCTCGGACATTATTAGTTGTCATCTTCTTCATCAAAGTCAGAAAACCATGCCATTGCATATGGCGACCTCATTAGTCTCTGTCCTAGCATGTAACTAACACCACCATGTTAGAGTCAGTGTCCCATAAGATACAAAGTGGCAAACTCCACTGATTCTCCACGTGCAGTTACTATATGCGAAACACGTTTCCATCCTCTCAAACCATTGGTCAAGTCGACTACTCCTTCTGTGCCCACCTGAAAATAAGGTTGACATTTGCATGAAGTCCTTGAATAGGTGCAACTCCTGGAATAGCGCTTCATTCCTTCTCACACCTGTTTCCCATGGAGGTATGGGTTATCATCGCCCATTTCGGGTCGTAGCACATGCTTGCCAATACAAAGACAGTGACCACCTCTCGTGATCATGGCCTGAAGTTGGGCCACTGGTGACCGAATTGGTGGTAGTAGGTCTGTGGACTGGTGGGGAGGATTTGTACCTCTGGGTGTAACCTGTGGCCTTACCTCTGGTGCCATTTTCTTAAATCACAAGAAAACATAACACCCGTTAGATTTCAAAAATCTTAATCATAACTCGATGTATACATAATAAATAAAACGAGATCACAACACATGGTGAAATACACAACATTATTGAAATTAACAAATCGACATTTATTCACAATAAATTCGATTTCATATAAAACATAATCCATCCTTTCCATATATAACTTGGGAAAATAATACATGATTGGTTTAAATACAAACGATCACAACGCTTAGGTTACAAAATGAAAATCAACATAGAGCCCTACTAGCCGGGAGTTACCCGTAATACTTAGTAGGCTATACAGGATAGCTAATCAGAACAAAAGATCTATACAGGATAGCTAACCAAAACAAAATATCTATACCGCCTGCTAGCTGGGAGTAACCCATAAAACTTAACAGACTGTCCACGACTGCCATAGTAGAGATACAATCATACCAAAGTCTAGGAACTGCTACCAGTGTCCTCCAATGTGTCAACGCGTGCTCCAGCCTCCAGGGCCTGGGTACGCATGATATGCTGAACAGCAAGATCATCTGTAGCCTGACGCTGCCACTCGTGGCGACGCGCCTCAGTCTCTAACACTGTAACTCGTGCCTCTAATGCCCTGCAGTGAGCTTCAGACCTAGCCAAGTCCTGACGGGTCTGAACACTCTCTTGCTCGTAAGCAAGTCTCTCTTCACTCACTACCTCAATCTCGGGCTTCAACATAGCTGCACGATCCTTCTGGGCATCGTGATGTCGTGTGCAAAACTCCGAACTCTCTCTAGTACAAACGTCTACCTGGTAAGTGACCCTCCTGTTGACCAACTCTAAGGCGGTCATCATCCTCCTCTCAGTATCTCGGAGTCTGGTCTCTATAGTGGGTCCTGGCTGTCTCGCACAGCAGCAGCAGAACTCTCCCCAATCCTCACCACCCAGTCTAATGAGTAGAGTAGTATCTCTTCCGAGGCGCGGCGTGTCACCTCGGAAGAGCACTCGGCGCTAGTTGATGGTGTAAGGTAGAAAAATAGAGGTATAGGTAACATTGGTGGGTCCGTGGTGGGAGTAATTGAATGATAGGTGGATGGTGCTGTATGCTCTCATCTACCTCTAGCTGCGCTAGTTATGTAGGTGTCGGATACGGTGGAGCTTAAAAAAGGTGGTAATTGGATATAGGTGCCTCATCCTCGATGACACGAATTCCTCAGATTCGCAGGCTCAGAATGTACGCTAGGTATATGGTCCTCAGGTACATACACTGGAGAACATGGTGCCTGCTCAAACAGCTGTCGGTACCTCCTCGTAAGGATCCTCAGATGGGAATACTCCAAGTTCGTAGCTATCCAGTGAACAGAAGTAGATGTAATATCAAATCAACTGACATGTCTTTTGTGACCACCAGAGAATAACTTATATGATGATATATTATATAATGCTCTTACTGAAATATACGTAATATATTAAATACCATACTGTTATCAAGTAAGCATAATAATAGTCTAATAACCGACGAATGCAACAACTATTATGTATACCCCGTAAAAACCCTTTTGATGTATCAATGTTTGAAAAACGTTTATAGTCCAGCAAAAACATTTTACCTGTTCCGATAACCTTGCTCTTGATACCAATCTGTAACACCCCCCAAAATGGGGTCGCAGCGGAATAAGGATCCGGCGTTTACTTCAAGAGCAAACATCACAAGATATATATAAGAACACACAAAAAGTCTTTAGATTGATACATGTGGATGTTAAATAAAAGACATATTACAAAAGCTTATAGCTTTACATTGTTCTTTGTTTTATTATACAAAAGATGACATATATTGCCCAAAACTTAATGCACATAAATCTTAAATTGCAGTCCAAAACATAATCCAATGCATCCCCTTGCTCCTGTGCCTAGGACCTCCTAAAAACCATTGCTAAAAACTCAACAAAAATGTTGGTGCATTCATAGGTTTTATTATTTAAATTATGCAGGACCCAAACGTCCCGGGATGTTACAACATATGCACCAATCACAAAACCAGATCCTTTGCACCTAAGCTCAGGACACTAAGCTAACCTGTATTTGCTATTTTTTAGCAGTTATTTTGCCCCGTACAGATGGTTGTAGACCCGCAACATCTAAGTCCCGAGCATGGTCACGTATCGTATCCAGTGGATAGCTAATCACCCAAACGGAGTTAATCCCATAGATCTATTTATAACATCGCGCTCACATAATGCAATTAAAACTCATCTATGCAATTGACAGTTCAAGATAATGGGCTCAGGAGGTTAAGTCCGCTACTTAGGCAAACACCTATAATCAATATACTTTAAACACTTGCGTCCAATTTATAAACAAAGCATGTTTCCACCCCCAAATATTAGTAAATCATAAAACAGTAAAAGTGGGGCTATGAACCACCTTGAGGATCAGATAGTCCAAAATAATCACAGAAAAAACGTCACCAAGACATAAATGACAACCTAGTTAAATAAGTCGTATAAGTACTGAATAACGTTTAATTAATAATATAATATAACCTTATCGTTGTTACATCGTACGTTTCGTTCGGAGCTATCATATTAAAGAGGTCATGACAGAACTACGAGGAGTTAGAGACACTTTAAATCGTAAATCCAACAACTCGCGATACGCCATCCGAAGAGGCCTCATTATGAAACTACTCCCCTAGTATTATTGCACTTTGATAACCACTTCTCAAATTCTATATAGCATAATCACCCGACTAATCGTTTAGGAAAATAAATTTATAAAGTGAAAACGTTTATAAATATACTTTTTCGTAAAAATGACCTAATTTGGTCGTTTTAAGCCCGTTCTCGCGTTTCCGTACTCCATTCCTTCGTAAAGACGAGTGATCAAAAAATTATATTTTTAAGTTTTTGAATTTCTCTGCGATGAATAGTGTTTTTACTATTCACATAAACAGCTATATATTAGTTTTTTTAGTTTAATTAAGCTAAACTTGTAATCGTAATAACTATACGTTTTAATCCCGATTTAGAGATTCCTTCGAGTACGCCTTTGGTTATTAAAAGATTATTAGATTTTTTATCAAGTTACATCCCAGCTGAGTGAATAAGTAAGTTTACTGTTCATATTTATAAAATGACTTTTATAAACTTTAATTAGCGAAAAATGTCGTAGTTTATTCGTTATATTCCGTTTTTTTAGCGATTCTTTTCAGTACGATCTCGTAATTAAAAGTGATATCAATATATTTGATGTTTTAAAAATGAAAGTTGCTGTAAATAATAGTAAAAAAGTTTTATAAAAAAGTTTATTAAAACTATTACCTACTTAAACTTGTAAATGGCGTATCTTCTTCGTCGTTATTATTAAGACGTTTTTCGAGTTCTTAATGACCCATCGATCCTTGTGACATGTAGTATTTTATAAAATCAAAAACATATATGTATGATTTCGAATTACAAACAGCCCCCTAAATATTATTTTCCAAAATGGTTTAAAACAAAAACTGTTTTATGTATTATTTAATTTAGTATTTTATATCAAAACTCTTATAACCATGATTTACATTTGTGGTAATTTATAAGAATGTCCCAAGTTCATCCATAGTCCTTGTAAAGTCATTGTAACAAGTTTAACAATTTACTTTTCATTATTTTCACAAGTGAAGATTAGGAAATCTTATAAAACCCTAATTATTACCTAAATATGTTTATACTTAAACCACATGTTAACATACTTTTACCTTCATTTTTCCATGATATATATGACCATATGACATAAGAATAAGTGCATAAAATCATAAACATAAGTAATAACTCATTTTACATATTTAAAAAGTCCTTAGTGGTGATTATGGCCATATTTAACATATTACACATAAAATAATGATAATAAAAAGTATGAAGGAATTAGGAAGACCTTAGGGATGATGTATGAGATGTGAAATGAATGCTAAACCCGTGATTAGATTCAAAACCAAAGCTTACAAGCTTATAAACCCTAGATTAGGTTTGAAACCCTAATCTTGCAATAACTTGTTAAAACCCTTTCAAAGCTTAACCAACCCTTGAAACCTCCTTAGAATACCTTAAGTATGATGTGTATACACTAATATGGTGAAATAAAATCAAAGTATGGATTGTGTATCAAAGGGGTTTTGTGCCGTGAGCTTCAAAGAGAGACAAGGAAAGTTTTTGTGATTTTTGGTTAAGTATCTATGAAAGAAAGAGTGCATGCATGCTATATATAGAGAAAATATATTATTAACCTAACCATGGTTACTTTCTAACCCTTGCACAAGGTTAAGAAGTCAAGTGGTTCATGGTGTAAGAGTTTGTTCCCTAGATCTTTATAATATCTAGATATTATAGACAAGTTGTTAATTCTTGGTTTTATCCTCAAAATTTCGGCACAATATACATATATGTGATGTTATTTTGATTATTTTGAGTATTGGGTATAATCGTGGGTATTCGTTTAGGCGTAGTTAGGTTTTGGTGCTTCCGGGAATGCCGAAACGCGTTTTATCGCGAAACGTAAGCATTTTACGTAGCCAATAAAAATAAGATGAACAAAGTTATTAATTATCCTTATAATAATCATATAACACTTGCTTGATGTAAACATTTAATCGTTTAATGCCCGTTTACATTGAATGATCATTTTTAGTTTACGCGATTTAACTTAACGTTTACGGTTTAAGAGTAAACGCGTAAAACCCTAAAAATAAATTGTGAATTACATAATGTCATACAATGACCTAAAACATGAGGTGTTATAGTCTTCCCCCATTAAATGAGCCTTGTCCTCAAGGCTTATCACACAGCACTTGACGACGGTGCATTCTTGGTGAAGAGGTGTGGATATTTCTTCCTGAATTGATCTTCATGTTCCCATGTAAACTCAGGACCTCTCTTGGAGTTCCATCAAACCTTGACTAATGGGATACGGCTTCGCTTCAACCGTTTAACTTCACGATCTGTGATCTCTATAGGTTCCTCGACAAACTGAAGCTTGTCATCAAAATGAAGTCCATCCAACGGAACGGCTAAGGGTTCGTCGGCATGACATTTCTTCAAGTTGGATACATGAAACGTATTGTGGACCCTGCTCAACTCTTGAGGAAGCTCAAGCTTGTAAGCAACGGTTCCAACCTTTTTCAACACTTTGAAAGGTCCGACATATCTGGGGTTTAACTTCCCCCGTTTGCCAAAACGTACGACCCCTTTCCAAGGTGAAACTTTAAGCATAACTTTATCTCCAACTTGAAATTCCATCGGTTTACGCTTTAAATCAGCGTAGCTCTTTTGTCGATCGTGAGCGGTTTGAATCCTTTGTTTAATGGTTGGATTATCCCCTCTGTTGTTATACTTTTTCTTGCACTAATTCTGGAACCAGTGAGTGAACTTGTCCAACTCAACCTAAACACAGCAGTGAAGACACTTTCGACCATAAAGTGCTTCAAACGGTGCAGCCTTAATGCTAGCATGATAACTGTTATTGTATGAAAACTCGACTAATGGCAAATGTTTAACCCCAACCATTTCCAAAGATTATTACGCAACACGTACAAACCTCGAGACTTTGATGGTATCTCATCCAGTTTGTCTGTCGTTAGCGATGATTTGCAGTACTCATACTAGACATGACCCAAAGACATTCTGAAGTGACCTCCATAAATTTGAATGCGAACCTGAAGGGGTCACGATCACAGATGATTAAAACAGTATTTTCATAGCTTCGAGACAGCCTTTCTTTAGTACATTCTTGCCAGATAATCCATAGGATCTGTTTCCCTTATTGGCATAAAAATGGCAGACTTTGTAAGTCGGTCAACGATCACCCAAATAGTATCATATCCTTGTGACGACTTAGGAAGCTTCGTGACAAAATCCATCGTGATGTTGTCCCACTTCCATTGATGGAAAATCTTGGGTTGTAACTAAACAAAACCCGATGGGTCTCTGATGTCGGGTCCTTGAACCTTAGCACAGATGTCAAACACTGCTAACCAATAGGTAGGCGATATTAGCCTTTCTTATGGGGCCACAATATAGTTTCCTTCATATCCTGGGAAACAATCTTGTCAGAACCCGGAATTGAATAGAGTATTATTAGACTAGTGGACTCGTGCCTGTTCCATCCTTTAGTCCCATAACATGGTAACCAACTCCTGCCATTAAGCACTAAGATCCATCCGTACGGGTCCAACTTTCAGTTCTAAGTTTCTCCCGGATCTTATGAATTTCTCTCACCAATATACCTCCAACATCCTCCTTCTGAGTTTTTTCTCCCACGGCTTTCTTGCTTCAGTCTGAGCTTTCAAGATTTCTTAGGAAGATCCAAGCCAATAGTCCCCATCACTAAGGCCCAAACCCTTAGAGGTTTCTCGATCCTTCCTGCTCAGAGATCAACAAAACAACATCGCCTTACCCTTAGGTAGATAACGAATTGTCGCAATTGTATCTCTTCAGGCAACTCCTTAACCAGCGACGTTGCCGTAATATGTTATTTCCTTCTGATCAGAATTGTTTGTAAACTTTTTGTGATCATTTGAACACCGTGCCACTAGTCCCGTACAGATAGTGCCTTCCAAATTTTTAGAGCGAACACTACTGCCACCAAGTTCCAATCATGAGTCGTATAGTTTCTTCCTCTGAATTTTTAACTGGCATGAATGCATAAGAATCACTTTTCCGCTCTTTGCCATCAACACAGCGCCCAAACCCTTCTTTGAAGCATCGCAGTAATGCGATGAAATCTTCGGCTTCCCTAGGCAAGTGCCAGGATTGGTGCAATATCCATGCATTCGAGCTTCTGTTTCAACAGATGAAAGCTGCTTCTTGTTTATCGCCCAATAAACTTGACACACTTCGGGGTTAAGTTTTGGTCCATTGTCTTGGCGATCTTATGAAAAACCCTTCAATGATCTTCTATAATAGCCGCAAGGCCCAAAAATAGCGAATCTCTGTTGGTGTATTATGAGACGCCCAATCTTTTGTAGATTCAAACTGGTAGTGGTCCAACGGAATACCTTCGACAGTCAATCACGTGATCGAGGAATTGTACCCTGGAAATCCAGAATTCACACTTGGAGAACTTGGCGTACAATTCTTCCTTTTTAAAAAGCAATTTCAAGATCTGCCTAAGGTGTTCTTCATGTTCCTTCTTACTTTTGGAGTAGATCAAATTGTCATCGATGAGACAATTACAAACTTGTCCTGATACGGTTTACACAACCCGGTTCATAAGGCCATGACAATAACGGCCGTGCATTAGTCAAACAAGAAAGACATGACTTGGATTCAAGTGACTCGTATCGAGTCCTGAATGCAGTCAGGGATGGACTTCTCTCGAACCCTCAACTGGTGGTAACCCCTGCCCTCAGATCGATCTTTGATAAAATACTCGACCCTTGCACTGGTCTAATAGGTCATCGATCCTTGGGAGAAGGTATCGGATCTTCACTGACATTTGTTCAATTCCCGTAAACTTGCACAACCTAAAAGACCCATCTTACTTCATCACAAACAAACTGGAGCTCCCAGGGTGAGGAACTTGGTCTTATGAAGCCTTGTCCTTAAGTACCTGCATTGCTCCGCTAGTTCCATCATTTCGAACGTGCTAATCATCTGGAAGGCCCGGCTAACAGGTGTAGCACCCGGTACCACTCGAGTTCGAAACTCCATTTTCTTGTCGAGTGGGTGTAAACCCCAATCCTCAGGAAAGGACATCAGGAAATTCTTTACAACTGGCACATCATCAGACGTTTCTCCTTTGACATGTCTTACGTCTTTGGTTGCGGTGATATTTTTCTAAGAATACTACCATCGCTTCCGTTTTTATTTTTTTTTTATAAATATTCTGGAGCCTTAGCACAAAGAAGAGATGATGTTTAATCGGGTCCCGTGTTTATTGCTGCTTCCGTCACCATGAACGATTAAAATTTCGTCTCCAAAAGGAATACGAACGATCTTTTCCGCACAGACAATAACGGCATGGTACTTTGCCAACCAATCCATACCAATTATCACGTCAAAACTACCTAGTTCTACGGGCATTAGGTCTATGTTGAAAGGATGATTTAAGAGGTTTAACGTACAACCCCGGATAATAGTGTTTAACCCAACTATTCGCCCGTCGGCTAGTTCGACATTATAATCATGATCTAATGCAGTCGGAGTGATAACAATTCGAGAGCTAAATGCAGTAGATACAAAACTCCTATCGGCACCGGTATCAAATAAAATAGATGCATATCGTTTGTATAAGAGAACGTACCCGACGACGATTGTTGTTTGGATTTGCCCCTGTCGATATGCCCATGGCATACATACAACCTTTAGCCTGAGCCTTGCATTTCAGTCTGAATTACCCCGGTTGTTGTTGTTGTTCTTCAATTTTGGGCAATCCTTCTTGAAATGCCCTTGAGCACCACATTCAAAACAAGCCCTCTGATTAGCCCCAGTGTTGACATTTGGGGGACTCCTGCAGTCACGACCTAAATGACCAAATCGGTTGCACTTGCTGCATTTGGGAGCACAAGGACCCTCATGGTGATAGTTACATTTGGAACACAGAGGTTTAGGCCCTCCGTATGGTTTCCTATCACCATTTCCTGTGGCCATAAAGCTCTTCCCAGTGTTTTGTCTCTTGCTTGGTGCTGATATCTGGTTGTTTGCTCTGGTCATTGTTATCCAGCCTTCTTTTGTTGTCAGCCTGAACGTGCAGCATCCCAATGTTGATCTTTTTTATCCATGAGTTCATGCGAACTCAATGGCATCCTGCATAGTTTTTGGCTTAGTCGCCATCACAGCTTGCATGGAACGTCGGGGGCAAGCCACCAGATATATTTCTCACTTGGTCTATTTTCTTCTGGAAACATTTGATCGCAACATTAGTGCAGATCTGAAACGTTGGCTATACTACCACATCATTACCCTTCACCTTCCAAATTCCACATTTCGAACTCCAGTTTCTAATTTTCGCACCCTTGACAGTATTGTGTCTGACATAAAATCTTTTTCATTGTCCCTCCATGGCATTGCATGGGCAGGCTTCAGGAGTATGGTCTTAACATGGGGAGTTCCACCATTAGAGAAAATTCCTTGCAGGGTACACGTGCAAATTTGACTCTGGCATGCTACTGTATAGTTGCTTATGCTGTAAACAGATTCCATCTTTTTGAACCACTGAGTGAGTCCGACAACTCCCTCAGTGCCCTTGAAGTTCAAGGGTTGGCATTTTAGGAAGTCCGGGTAGGTGCATTCACGAGCAACCTGCACAGGCCTTCTGACACCCGTTCCTGAAGTATGGCTATCATCGCCATTTCGGGTTGCATCACGTGCTGCCATGCATGCAGTTAACACTCGTTAATATCAATAGCCTTACTTGGGCGTTGGTGACAGATGTAGTGGTATGAGTATCTGTGACTGGTGTTGGTGTTGCATTGGGTTAACCCTCGTTGCCTCCCTCTTGTGTGCCATTATCTAAATCATAATAAACATACTACTCGTTAGATTCAAAAATCTTAACCATAACCCGATGTATACATAATAAATAAAACGAGATCACAGCACATGGTGAAATACACAACAGTATTGAAATTAACAAATCGACATTCATTCACAATAAATTCGATTTCATATAAAACATAATCCATCCTTTCCATATATAACTTGGGAAAATAATACATGATTGGTTTAAATACAAACGATCACAACACTTAGTTACTAGATAAAAAACCTAAAGCCAACTAGTCCGAGATAAACACGTACAACAATAGTAGAACTGTACAAAGGATCCGATACATGAACAAAAGATCTAAAACAGAGTACTAATAAACAAAAGATCTATACAGACTGACTAGTTGGGAAATAAACCATAATACTATAACAACTGTACATAGCTACAGTCATACCCATCTAAGAACTGCTACTTGGCCTCCTCCTGTAGCTCTGGCTTTGCAGGATCCTTAGCAGGTCCCTGCTGTCTCTGAAGCTCGATCATCTGAGTCTTGAGGCTCTTCACTATCTTTAGTGCCTCCACTAACTGTCTCTGTCTCCGATAGTCTGCTTTCAGCAGATCTAAAATCATCGTCTGTCCCTCTACGGCTGCTGGCTGGCAACTCATCAGATCTTCTGACTGGCTGATGCATGACCGTAGTCCGAAGTGATATGCCCTCGGAACGTACCTGATCGCAAGCATCCATCGACTGTGCCCAAGCGGCACGAGATAATCTGGCCTCCTCCTCCATCAGAATGGCAGTGCGTCTATGGAATGGCCTATCCCTGTACAACATGTTGACTTGGGCTCTAAGTAGAGCTCGGTCATGTCGTGCATCATCCAGCTGAGAATATATGATACATCCTCCTGGTCAACATTAGTAGCCAACTCAGTAACTCTCTGATATGACCCCCCTAGGTGGTCGGTGCGATCTCCTAGAGGCTCCTACAAGGTCGTCCCATGTAACCGTAATACCAAGCCTACTCTCTAGACCTTCTGGGACGTCCTGGTAGAGCGGCATCTACATATCAGTCAATCCAGTAAAGGTCTGCCCTAGCTGTGGTAGGTCCAACCTGCCTAAGCACACCAGCCTGTCCGAACTCTCACCGACCTCGTAATAATGGGGGCGTAATCCAGACCAGGAGTAGTACGACGCGGCCTCTTACGAAGCGGTAAACAGATCTCAGGCCATCTCGTCTCATGAACAGGAGATGGTTAGTGCAACTCTCTTGTCAATCCCCACAAGCAGCTCGTGATCCCAGAGATCCCACAACATATTAGTGCTATTAGTTGTGGGTGATGTAAGTAATGGCGGAGAGGTATCTGAGGAATTAGGTGTGATAGATATGTAGAGATAGGTGATGTGGTGGCGAAGGTAATGCTAACATCTCTCAGCAACTTTCCCTCGAAATGAACGGTGCCTGCGCTGGTGGTCGGATGGACAACCTAATGCCGTGCCGCGATAACAAGGTATGAGTCCTGGTCAGCTGAAATAAGCCAACAAAAGAAAAAAAAGCTTCAGGGTCTGCATGACATCAACCACTGGTAAGAAAACTCCGGTAAATAGGCTCCGAACAAATGGTACAGTAAAAGGTGAAGGTGAGCACTCAGGCTCCTCATGGCCATGCACGTAATCTGGAAGACGGTGGGATCCTGAAAAACATAGTTCCCTATGTCTCCGGTGATCCTATGTCAGATCGGACTCCACATATGGCTGATATCTCAGTATACTTAACTGAAAATCTTCCGAATCCGACATGCTCGAAACTGCAAAATCAAAAGTGACTTATAATAAAATATATTAATAATAAGACTATTATCCTTATATACAAATCTATATAAACACTATATCAAATATGCATGAATATAGCCTAACCGACTACTGCAACATTTTGTTATATGAATAACCCCGTAAAAAACCCTTTTGTAATGTAATGCAATGTGAAAACGGTTATAGTCCCAGCAAAAACATTTTGACCTGTTCTCAATACCTTGGCACTTGATACGAATCTGTAACACCCCAATTTGGGTCGAAGTGGAATAAGGTCCGGGCGTGTTACTGTCCTCATATCAACAACACAAGAAAATGAAGAACGACCAAAAATCGTTTAATAACTGATACATTGGATTTAAAAAAGTATGTGTTACAAAGCCCGAAGCTTTACTTGTTTACTTGTTATTATTACAAAGATTTACAGCCATGACCAAATACACAAAATGTAATTGCGACATAAAATCTATAATGCATCTGATGACTTCATAATATACTCACCAATGTAATCCTCGCACCTCGAGGTTAATGACTTGAAAAACATTGCATTTAAAAACGTCAACATAAAGTTGGTGAATTTCATAGGTTTATGTAAATGTATATGCAGGACCGCAAGACTTTCCCAGTGATAATGCAACAGATGCAGACATCACAAAATGCAATTACGTTTACCTAAGCTCATGACACTGAAGCTCGACATAATTGAATACAATATATAAATATTGCCTACACCAAGTCGCCCGCGTGATGAATGTTCAACCCGTAACATCCAGAATCCGACGATGATATACGTTCGTATTTCAGTGATAGCTATCACCCGAACGGGGAGGTCAATCCCAAATAGATCTATCTATAATCATTCGCGCTCACATCCCAGTAATTGACAGTTCATGATTCATGGGCATAGTGGGTTATCGCTACTTAGGCAAAACGTAATCATGATAAAATATACACTTGCGTCCAATTTGTAAAACATGCATATGTTTCTCACCCCAAAAACTTGTAATTTAATAATTGTAAAACATGGGGCTATGAACTCACCTTGAGTGAGTAGACTGAAAAAAGAAAAAATATCCCACGTAAAAAACGCGTCACGCTAAACGCCCGAAACGCAACCAATTTAATATAGTTCGAATCAGTATTCAAGTACGTTGATCTAACAACAACAGTATATAATCCTATAATATAGTTATCAACTTACTATCGTTCGGGCTATCATAATTTAAGAGGTCATGACATGACGTACGAGGAGTTAGGACACTTTAAATCGTAAATCCAACAACTCGTCAATACGCCATCCAAAGAAGCCTCATTATGAAATTCCCTAGTAATATAGCACTTTGATAACTAATAACATATATAATCTATATAGCTATATCACCTATCTAATCCGTTTAATTTGAAATCGTAATTATAAAAGTAAAAACGTTTTTTTTTTTTTATTGTATTTTTATAATTACGCCTTTAGCAAAAATGACATAACTTTGTCGTTTAAAAAAAAGTTCCCGTTTCTTGCGTTCTATACGCCCACCGCTTTCGTATTAAGAACGATGAATCATAAAATCCATTTTTAAGGTTTTTAAGATTCCTGTGATGAAGTAGTGATTTTTTTAATACTGTTCACTAACCGCTATAAATTTATTTTTATACTTTTAATTAACATAAACCCCGTTTTTGTCGAACCTATATTACCGATATAGCTCCGTTTTATGATTCTTTTCGAGCACGTTTCTCGTAATTGAAAGTTTAATTCAATGATGGAGTTTTATAAAGTATAAGTTTCTGTGGTGAATAGTACTTTTTATAAAAATAGTTTTATAAAAGTATTAACTATTGTAAACTTGTAAATAGCGTATCTTCTTCGTTATAAATCGGTTTTTCGAGTTCTTTATGACCCCTCGATCCTTGTGACATGTAGTATTTTATAAAATCATCAAAACATATATGTTAAATTTCGAATTACAAACACCCCTAAGAAATTTATTTCAAAAAGTGTTAAAACTTGATTTTTTTTAGGAATTTTTTAGAAACCCTAATTTGTACATATATATGTTTTACTCTTTAAGCATCATGTTTAAAACACTTATACATTCTTTTAACATTCATATTATGCATCCATAAGGCATGTAAAATAAGTCACAAACAATGATCAAAGTAAATATTCATTTTACCATATTCAAAAGTACCCTAAATGGTGATTTAGCTAAGGAAAATCATATGAACACATAAAATCTTAAATATGAATAGATTAAGCTTTATATATAACCTTGTGTGGATGATTAGAGATGAGAATAACAATCACACCCTTGTGATTAACAACCTTGGCTTGAAAATATAAGTGTGGAAAACCCTATTTTCCCAGTAAACCCTTTCTTCCTTTTCTTGATTCCTTCATTGCAAATGTTAACCCAACTCATGATCCTACTTAGAATACCTTAGATAAGATGTGTGTATGCTTGTAAATTCATCAGAAAAATCAAGCAATGATTGGGGATATTATTGAGGGAGTTATTCGTGAGCGTCAAAGAGACAAAAGAAAGATTTTGTGATTTTTGGTTAAGTATCTATGGAAAGGAAGAGTGCATCGCATGCTGATTTATAGTGAAAATATCTAATTCAACTAAACAATGGTGACGTTCTAACCCTGGCACAAGGTTAATTTAGTCAAGTGGTTCATGTGTAAGAGTTGGTTCACTATGATCTTTGTAAGATCTAGATTGATTTAAGGGCATTATTCACCTAACTTGGTGACTCATTGGTTCTATACTTCAAACATTCGCCACATATACATATTTGTATGTATTTTGGATTATTTGAGTATTGGGTATAATGTGGGTTTTCGTTTAAGCGGTATAAAGAATTTGTAGGGTGTTTGGTGCTTCCGGGAATGCAGAATCGGCGTTTTAGTCGCGTAACTAAGCATTTAACGTAGCCAATAATTATAAGATGTATCAATGTTTTTATTTTTTCATCTGTTGTGATTTTCAAATGGAGGTGGTGTGGTTTATTGTAAGCGGGGGTAATGCACAGTTTTTAATGGTTTGTCATTTGTTTATGGGTTTACGATGGGTAATGTATAAGATTTCGGTTTTTAAGAGAAAACAGGTAAAACTAATTTGTTTGGGGGTAGTTATAATAAGGGGATAGTCTTGGAAATAATTCAATGTGGGGTTTGGTTTATTGAGGTTTTGTTTATTATATGTTAGTTTATTTTAATGTATAATGGTACATAGAATTATATAGGTTGTAGTTAAATGGAGTGGTGAATATAATGTAGGAATGTTGTGTGTGTGATTTTTATGATAGTGAAATAGTGGAGTACGTGAAGGTGTGTTGGGTTAATGGAAAGGGGTATAATGGGTAAGATGTATTATGTTTAATAGGATTTGAAAGAGTTTGTGTGTTATATGATTATTTTTTTAGAATGTGGATTTTAAAAATTGGTATAGGAATTGAATATGAATGATGTTAAATGTATTTAAATTAAAATGTGTAGTGATGTCAATCATAGTAAAAATGATTTTTGTAAAGAATTTCCATCCTTAAGTTATTTGTGTATTACTTAACAATTGAATATGTAATAACTTGTGTTACTTGTATAAGCCAATTTCTAAAAATAGTTTAGACTATTGTAAAATGAATTGTGTAGTTACTTTTGTGTAAGTAACTTTCTAAAATAGTTTTAGACAAAAGTATGCTTAAGTGACATATGTATAAAATGTTAAATGTTGGTTAAAAATGTATGTGTTTATATGTATGATATATATGATGAATTAGAAAACTATAGGCTTAAAACTTATTTATTTTAGGTTATACTTAAAATGATGTTATGCTTGTTATCGACAAAACATAGAAAGATCATAAAATATAAATAAATGTTTTTATGACTTATTTGTATTAACATACTTTAATCACTAAAGGTTTCGTTAAAGATCACAAATCACTTGTCTTAGCAATTCAAGTGATAAAACCAAGAGGTTAGTATATACGTGTTTATTTACATGTTAATCTATAAGCATCAAACAAGATCCATATGGGACATCTTCCGTTGCGTTACTCGTAGTATAAGTTTTATATTTTTGTTAATCCCAGTAGTGGTATTAGAGTCATCGTTTGATGTTATGGGTTACACTACTAAATAAAAACGTAAAATTTTACATTAAAACGTGTTTTTGTGGTTTTCGTGAAACGAATTTTATACAAGCCCTTAGGCCATTTTTTTTCAAGTTAAATTTAAACCTAATTTGTTTTAAAATAAGTTTTAGAAAACCCTAGGTCGGTGGTTTACGTGTTTAAAACGAAGGGTTTTCACGAGTGACAAATCTTTTGTTTTTGGCTTATTAATCAATCCATTTGCACCCTCTCAATAAAAGAACTATAAATCTTTAGAGAAAATAAATCACTTACAGAGCAATGAAAGCAACGGAAAATCAAGATCAACCACCTGCACCCTTGATTCACTTAGTCAAGGATTACAAATGGAAAAGAAAGAGCCCAGAACCAATCAAGAATAAAATCCCCAATTATGAAATTAGGGTTTCAAGAAACCCTAATTAATCAAGACCCATAAATCACCAGATCAATACCCAAACAGACAAATCTCAACACAACCGTTAAGATTCTACCCTTTATTGATCATTAACACCACCAGATCAAGAAACCCGCAAATATTTCCAAAACCCTAAAATCAAGAACTCACGATCCAAAGCCTATAGCTTAGATACCATGTAAAAAGTATCAAAACTATAACCAAGTACACCTAAATTATCACTCAGCCAACCTCCCATTTGTGATTTATTATTAGAACTTAAAGATACAAGCAGATTAGTCCCCAAACGGGTGCTAACCAAATGATTACAAATGAAATAATACGATTGTCCCTTATAGGAAGATCCAATCACCTCACGACAATATAGCACTCAATCAATCAAATTCTTGACCAAATATATAGATTGATCAAGATGAATATACAACAGAAACAATACAAATGATATTTGAGAAAGATATCAAGATCAAGAATCAAGAATGAGAACAGAAAAGAGAGAGAGAGAGAACAAAGACTAAAGGGTGAATATTAATTAAGTGAGAAATCCTAGCTCAGCTCTAGCTTATATAAATCTAATTTACACTTTAGCCCATTGAGTTCTAATCTTCACTTAACTAGAACAAACCTTGGCACTTTCAAAAATAGACATATTTAGTCTATGGACATATAAAAAAGATATAAGTTTGATAAGAAATGATTATTTTAATAGTTTTGTGTTCATATTTAGATTTGTGCAAGACATATTGGTAGATTCAAAATGGTGTACGAGAGTTTACGGCTGATAGAGTGTGGTATCATGAAAGGGTGTCATTATGCAAATATTGCCAAAATCTCAAGGAAAGCTTAATGTATCATAAAAGTTCATTATCATTTATTTTAGGAGGTTAGTTGTTACTTTGCTAGCCTTTTAATAAATTTCCGACTAATTTCAATTTAGCCAAGTTTCTAAATTTGTTTGATTATTGTTGCAATTTTGTCATTAGTGATTTTTACAGAATTAAAGTTACTACCAATTATGTATCATTTTAGAAAATTGATGAAGTGATCAACTAGTTAATGGAATACAAAAACCTAATAATTACTTGAATTATTTTGTTATACTCAAGAGTCAAGACTAAATGCTATGAGTATGATTCTTAGTCTCAAGTTGGATGTATTTTGAATTTTGTTTTAATTTAATATATGTTAACTAACTTCCTGTTAATGTTTACGTGTGGTACGTATTAAAGGGTTGGGAGTTGTCGATCGTTTGGTTTCTCACGTTAGGTAAAGACCCTACGGTACGACCTGAATCACGAGTTTAAGGTAACACTCTATAAGATTGGTGTGTCTATTCTAAGACAGAGAATAGAGTATGTAGGCTTGGACCATTTCAAGGAAATAATATTGTATATATAGAGACGCATTTAAGATTTCATGAGTCTAATGAAAGCGATCTGAGGGTTTAGGATGGTCCACGTGGTGGACAACATCTAAAGTAGGAGATAGGGAGGATACATGGAGTGTAATCCTTGGTTTTGTTACGTTCATACAAAGCTTCATGAACGTTCGTATGGGCTCAGCACACAGTTCGTACATTACCTCATAGTCGAATGAGGTTGTAAGTCTTCCTTACTAGAAAGAAAAACAGCATGAGCAGTACATTTTAACCAATAAAAGCCTATTATATCAACTTTGTAATTCTATGTGCCAATAAAACTGGGCACTCAAAGAATTCCTATTCTATTACAATTTGAATTTCAATACACGTTCCAAAATGATTTGCTTGAATTCTTTTACGAAGTTCCCTTGTATTCTTTGATGTGGTGTTATCAAATTTCTGATTCCTCTTTATGATAATGGTTCAATGAAAATTTTAAACTGCAAAATAGAAATTAATGGATAGTTTTATGTGTAAGGCTTCAACGAGATAAAAATTCAAAACGAAAAGGATTATAAATAATTATAAATACACAAAATTATGTTGTTTTTTTAACATCAGACTTATAGATTTTACCGCAACTAACTTAAACATGACACACTAGATCAAATTGGTATGTTTCAACACCTCTTAGTTGCTAATGTGGAAAATCTAATTATATACATGTATACAGACTCAGATAAAAAAAATTAAACATTAGGGATTTTATCACATAACTTAAACATATCCCACAATCTTTCTTTAGTTTGTGGAAACTAGAAGGGAGTTTGAATAGTTTACATGTTAATTAGCGTTTTAAAATTTTACTTCTAAAATTGTTAGATTCGAGTATATGCTTAACTAATCAACAATATGAACCAATCAAAATAACTATTTACTTGTAATAACTACACAAACAATATATGAGAAACACAAACGATATAAAGAGATAAGGAAAGAACGATCAAACCAAGACAACAAGATTTATAGTGGTTCATCTACGAAGCTCTTCTTCACCCTACTCCACTCTCCGAGTATCCGACACAAGATTTAACTATATCAACCAGCTCCCTTCATGCGGAGAAAACCGTTTACACGTCGCTGATGTTATAATCCGACACTAAGCTTAATGTCGAGTCTTAATCTTAGCTAGAACCAATCTACCACTTTACAGATACTACCCGATCACAAGATCTATAATATTGGATTTACACACTATCCGATTCACACAATCACACAAGATAATCAAAATAGATATTTGGATCTTAGAAGAAAAGAGGAGAAATCACTAATCTATGACACTTTGTTTCTTGGTGAATACGAGTGTTCTTCTCTTGCACTCAATAGAAGGATGAAGAAGGTAGAAGATGAGATTTGATCACTTGAAACAAGATTAAACTATGTTAGTGATCAAGAGATTTAGTGAGAGAAATAAGGTTTTTAGAGAGAGAAAGATAGCTGAAAAATTCATGCAAAGAGGTGTGTTTTTCTGCTGAGAATAGTGTGTAGCCAGGAAATCCCAACGGCATCTGGTGGCGGTCTCGGCGGTCCCAGATATATCTGGGGGCCGCCTAGCCACTTAGGGGCTAGGCGGCCGCCCCTAGACTGACGCTCTGATTTTTGTCCTTTTGTGGGGAAGGTTGATCCTGGTAAGTTGTTTTTTTTGGGGGGAAAAACAATTTATGTTTTTAAATAAAACATTATTTTTATTAATAAAACAATTGTTTTGATTTATGTAAGAAATGATAGTATTTGTATAAATGTGAAGGTTAAGAAGAAAAAAAATATTTTCATGATCACTAATCATGTAAATATAATTGGATATCCATCCTTAAGTGAATTAGTGATCAAGAAAATTAATATTTTTTATCATGAAGGTTAATAACATAAACATTATTTTTAATCCGGGAATAGTTTTTACATATTTGTACATCTCAAAAATGAAGAGGAGTCAAAAAATATAAAATAACATTTTTAGCATTATTGTATTAACAGTCTCCCTCCATTTATGATGACAGAAAATAAAAACATTATTTTGTATAAAAAATAAAAATTTTTCAAGATTATTAATAGAGTTTTAATCCATTTCTCTCCCCCCCCTTTTTGTCGAAATCCAAAAATGTGAAACGTCTGAGATATAGAGAGAAAGACTTCGACGTACCAAACTTCCCCCTTGATGTATACTTTTCCCCCCTCGAGTTTGAGGGACACAAAGGGAGTACAGTGCTTATGAAGATTTTTTAGCAACAACACGCAAAGTTAGTATAAAGTACAAGTACAAGAAAATATTTCAAACAAGGTAGCAAAGATTCGACAATACTTAATCATATAAATTCATTTAATACATAGGCAAATTCCATATAATAAGAAAATGCATAAATTGCTAAAAAATACCAAGAATGAAGACAAAATCTACTTAAATAAAATGAAATACTTAACTACAATAGAAATTAACAAAAGTCAAGTCATATAAAGACTTTTTAAAAACCTAAAGCTAGTAAATAGTAATCTATTCTGATATGTCTAAGAGATACATAAACTAAAGGTTGGGTGATCTTTAAAATAAGAGTGATAAAGGAGAGGTTAGTGAGGCTCCAGTTTGGTGGAGCACGACTTTTAGAGAGGACTGAACTCAAGACGATTGAAGTCATCACTTAATTATGAAAAAGAAGTTTGTTGAGAGTGAGCATCAACAATTAACAAAAACCAATGAATGAAATGTGACTTGGTCATTTGTAGCAGGGTGAATTATGGTAGTTGATGGTGAAGGCGGTGACGAAGGGGTTTGTGTAGTTGCATTTGCTACATGTTGTAGTTCAGTTTCAATGATTAGATAGGTGATGAAGTTGGTTTAGTTCGTTCATGATTTGCTCTCTAGTTTTATTTTGTGATTGAGTGATTTGAGATGAGGGATTAGCAATGTTAGGAGAGAGTGGTGGTGAAATGTTGTGGTAGAGATGAGGAGAAAATGGTAGAAGAGTGGTGTAATCTCTCTAAGTGGGTCTATAAATAGACTTTCGTGTCTTTATTCACTATAGTTTTTACAAGGATAGAGACGAGACATGATAAGTAAAGGGAGATTAAAGGGAGAAAGATAGGATGAATGTGAATGAGGAGGACGATGAGTGTATATAGGAAAGATTAGGAAAGGCATAGGGTTAGGAGATAGAGATTCCAAGAAATGTTTGGCTAAATAGAGAAGATCCAGCAAGGTCTAATGTAGGAATGGTCAAAGATACAGAAAGAGAGAACAGTAAAAAGTTTCGTGACCCAGCTGTCGGCGGTCCCATAAATAGTTGGCGGTCCCAGATATATTGGGGGGCCGCCACATGTATTTAGGGGCCGTTTTCTGGGGTTATGAAATTTTCCCAGAATTATCTGTTTTTCTATTTTGTGTAGAAAGGAGAAGGCTAGAGAGGGTTGTGTTTTAACAACTCCTATTTCCTAAGAATCAACTAATTTAGCTTATTATATGATTAAGCTAGTCTAATTTAAGTTCTATCTATTTGGAAAGCAATTTTAGGCATGTGACTAAGAAACAAATAAGCATGCATACTATTTTAAATTTAATAGATAACATAATAGAGTGGTAAAGCATCCATAACAGGACAACATAGAGATAAGCAAGTTGAGAAGAAATTTATTTTTATTAAATTCATGAGTAAGCTAGTCACTACAGTAGTACTCAGTTGTTGATGGTGAATCGTCGTCATTGATTCCATTAGGATGCTTCCAAGTTTTCATGGAAGGAGGATAAGACATGTATTTTGACCTTTTAAGTTTGGGCTTTATTAGGATAAGATGATTATAAAAACGAGTTAGCAACATGCCATATGGCATGGGAGAGTTCGGTTGATTTTTAATGCCCACAATTCGTTTAACTATGAAGTAGGTTAAATTGTAAGGTATGCTCCTCATTATGTTATAGATCATGTGACATGACGATGCGGGAAGAAAGTTGTAATCATTTCTAATTCCAAAAGCAGTATCTTGTATAATTTCATTCCAAGATCTCATGTCATGGCGGAATTCATACTTATAAATTTTGTTTAGGATTTCGGTTTTTCTAAGTATTGTAATGGATTGTATGATTTCATTTGGTGTTGGAATGTTTGTTTAGTAAGGTTTGTTTATTTCTCGATTAGTTCTTAGATATTCAAGAGAAGAATATTCTAAGTAGGTGCAATTTCCTTCACATGAGGTGAAGAGAATGTAAGAAAGAGACTCAAGTGATAGAAGAAAGGATCTTTTTAATGCCCAAAACTTTAAGGAAATTGTTTGGTCAGAGTTTCTTATGAGTTCTGCTGAAGCATAAAATTCTAACAAAAACCTAAGACATATTTCTTCGTAGACCTCAAACAGAACTTAGAATTTGATTGCTTGAAACATTAGAAGAATGTCATCATGACTAATATGTCTGTAGTTGGCGTACGCCCTTCATGGATAGTTCTAGACTCTATATCACGAATTATAGGATATAGGTGATTGGGAAGGTATGGCTCATTTGAAATTTGTGGGATGGAGATTTTGCTATAATCAAGTTCTTCTTGAGACATTCTTTTTCACCTAATATCAACAAGAATGTTTTTGCATGTGTCATTCTTTATTTTCAATTCCCTTTAGACAAATGCCTAGTGTGTGCCTATATGCAACGAATGTGGAGTAACGGTTAACCCGACTCTAAAATAAAAACCTATGAGTTAACCCAAACGCTCCGTAATTTAATTTTGCTCATCCAAATATGTCAAAAGATACATATGAATTATGTACTTCGAATTTTGTTCATGAGACCATCATGCATGTATGCAAAAACATTTTTAGGATGTATTAACAATGCATAAAAATATTATTATTGTGTTCCTAACGTGAGTAATTTTGAAATAAAATTAGGGTTTTGTGCGAAAGCAATTTTTGACAAACATACTTCAATTATGTAAATCCTATGTCTACGGGAAGCATATTAGTTATACATTGTGTTATTGTAGTCCTAATTGCACGTAAACAAAAGAAAAATAAAAATCCTTAATTTTTGATTTTGTGTTCATCATGACATGGAATGGAACATGGACTAGAATCGAGACAGAAGAAAAGAAGAACGATTTATGGAATGTGTTCCATCATTTCTAAACCAAGACGTAGATAATTAAACAATTCACGTTTAAGGGGCATTTCGGTCAGTAAAGATCTCAATCACGTCCTTTCCTAGGCACATCTTTCTCATAATCGAGTCCATATTACTTTTAAAACAATATAATATCAAAATAAATATAAGCAACTTCCTACACTTACATAATATTAATAAGCACATAGCAATCTTTTTTTCAAACACTCCCTTTGCAAAATATAAGTTTTTAGCATACTGTTTTGGTTCAGACAGAAAAGTGCGACGGTTTTTTGGAAAAGTGCGGCGCACTTTCTGAAAAGTCAATAATCCTTCTTTATTTTCCAGAAACACCGGCGCACTATGGTACGAGTGCGGCGCACTTCTGGAAATCTAATTTTTAATTATTGTTGTATTCTTTATTTGCACAATTTTATTAAAAATATTTAATCTATATATCATGGATTTCAGAAGGTATTTATCGGATAAGGAACATAAGCAATCATGTAGAAAATTAACCAAATAAGCTAATAAGAAAATATTTTTTTGCTTTTTTCATTTTTAAACACAAGTTATATATAAATTTAACAATTATCAATACTGGAAATATATTCCTCATTTAAAAAGTTAAATTACAGATTATGGGGTTCTTTGGGTTTTTGGTTATGGTCAAGTTACTTTAATTCAAACTTCTTTTCTCAATTAACAAGCAAAGTGCGGCGTACTTTGGGAATGTACGGCGTACTTCTTGAAGCAGTAACAATAAAATGGTTCCCATTTTCCAGAAAACGGTACGGCAATTTTTTAAAATTTAGGTTTGTAATATTAAAATGAGTTTATCAAAGAATGTTTTCAATCCCCGGCAGCGGCGCCAAAAACTTTGATGTGTTTCGAAAGCTTTAAATTTATAAGACTGAAAATACCGGACAATTATATGGAAACAAATGGGTAAAGTATAACCCTCGTTTGTAATATAGTATTGTAGGTAAGTCAGGTCGTTCCACAGGATATTGACAATTCTAAGATAAAGTCGATAATATCACGAAAAAGTATTATCTTATAGATTGTCACGGTTCTAAAGTTAATGGTTTAATTCAATTAAAAGAGATGTTTGGTTAAGGAAAAAGAAATATAATAGATAAACTTGAATAGAGGAATGATTCACAGATGTAGTTATAATCGATTTAAAAGTGTTTAGTTGCTTAAAAAGATTGTCTATTATTCATAATGCAAAACCCTTTCGGCCTTTATTTTTAATTATGAAAATGCTTTAAGTGTAATCCGTGTTTGATGATGAGTACTATAAGCTTGCTAAACCAAGTTCGTTAGACATGTGGTTTGGCGTTAAACCTTTTTGTACTTGGGTTAATTTTTGTTTCCTTAGCCAATTCTCACAAGGCTAAGGTCTAGTTGTCATAGACAAACAACTCGGAAATCACCCATTTAATCCGGAGTCTTTCGACCTATATCTGTAATGAATGGTGATCAAACAAAGATTAAAGGATCCAAGTCGAAGAACATCAAGCTCATATTATTCATATCAAAAGTTCACTCAAATAGTCAAGTTTGATCCATTATATCCAAATAGTTCATAACCAAACATGTTAAACTACTCAACAATCATAATAGCAACACATTTAACAAGTAAATAGATCCAAAATTCATATTATAAAAAGATGGAAACTTGTTTCTTTACCAAATTTCAAGAGCAAAAGATCCAATATAACAATTTCTTCTTAGAACAAAGATACAACTGATGTCTAGCACCTCCAACTTCTGAAATTACGAAACTTTGCTTGCTCTTCTATCCCGGAAAGATGAAGATGAAGGTTTTACCCTTCAAATCTTCCTAAGAAATTACTCCAACTCTTGGAGAATGATTGAATGTGTATTATGAACTGGTTGATGTTGTTGTGTGTCCTCTTTCTCCTCCAAATCGAGCTCTATTTATAGTGATGATTGGGCAACTCAAAAGTTGCATCATTGATGGCATTTTAGTAACTGACACAGAAAGTGCGTCGCACTTGGATAAAAGTGCGTCGCACATCCCTAATAAATGACTTGCATTAAACACGCTGACAAGTGCGACGCACTTGACAATAAAACCGGCGCACTTGTGCCTTTAATATAAATAGTCCCTTTCTAGATCCTTCTTTTGACGATTATTAGTTGTAAATAACCAAATTTCTTGCACGTTAAGTCCTTCCTTCCACTTTTAGTCCTGTAACAATATTTACATAACAAACGACCAATTCTTGCAATATTTATTGCGTTAGCACATATATTTCTCGCATTTCTAAGGGATATTTTATGTATATTTGGAGCTTTATCAAGGGTTTAGTAAGAATGTCAGCAATATTGTCAACGGACGATACTTTTTCGATAGAGATATGCCCTTTCTGAACATTATCACGAAGAAAGTGGTGACAAATTTCGATGTGTTTAGTTCGCGAGTGTTGCACCGGTTTTTGCTAAGGTCAATCACGCCTTTATTGTCGCACATGATCGGGACGTCGTCGAGTCGAATGTCATAGTCGATAAGAGCTTGTTTCATCCATAATGCTTGTTGACATGCCTTTCCGGGCTTACGTATTCGGCTTCGGTAGTGGATATAGCAATATCGGTTTGTTTCTTTGAGAACCAAGATGTTAAACAACATCCCACGAACGTACAAATACCACTAGTGCTCTTTCTGTCCACATAATCTACCGCATGATCAGAGTTAGCATATACTACGGTTTCTATGCCGGTCCCCTTTGGATACCATAATCCTAAGTGCGTAGTGCCTTTAATGTATCGGAAGATACGCTTAACCGCTTCAAGATGAGAGGTTTTTGGATCCTCTTGGAAGCGTGCACAAAGGCAGACACTAAACATGATATCGGGCTTACTTGCCGTTAGGTATAGTAAACTACCTTTCATGCCTCGATACTTGGTATTATCTACCGACTCACATTCTTCGTCTTTTGTGAGTTTAGTATCAGAGGACAAGGGGTTTTCATTGGTTTAGAATCTTCTAAGCCAAATTTCTTAAGCATTTCTTTAATATATTTAGATTGATTAAAGAAGATGTCGTCTTCCATTTGTTTTATTTGTAATCCAAGGAAGAAGTTAAGTTCACCCATCATGCTCATCTCGAACTCGTCATGCATGATTTTGGCAAATTCATCACACATGTCTTGACAAGTCGAACCGAATATAATGTCGTTGACATATATCTGAACGATGATGAGATTTGAACTTTTCTTCTTAGTAAAAAGTGTGTTATCTACCATTCTCATTTTGTGCTCATGTTTAATAAGAAAAGCTTTTAATCTATCATACCAAGCTTTGGGTGCTTGTTTAAGACCATATAAAGCTTTCTTTAGTTTATAAACATGATTTGATTTTTCAAAATCAATGAATCCTAGAGGTTGTGCCACATATACCTCTTCATTAATAAAACCGTTTAGGAATTCACTTTTTACATCCATTTGAAATAGCTTAAAATCTAAAGCACAAGCATAAGCTAATAGTATTCTAATAGACTCCATTCTAGCAACTGGGGCATAAGTTTTATCATAATCGATGCCCTCTTGTTGATTATAGCCTTGGGCGACTAACCTAGCCTTATTTCGAGAAACGACACCGTTCTCGTCTAACTTATTTCTAAACACCCACTTAGTTCCTATAATTGTCATATTCTCTTAGTTGTGGTACTAGCTCCCAAACATTGATTTCATACGAATTGGATTTAATTTTCTTCATAGCGATCATCCAACTTTGATCCATAAAGGCTTTCATCACATTCTTAGGTTGCTATAGTTGATATAAAAATTAAAAGAAGTTACTTTGCTTTTGGCTTGTGACCTAAGAGTTCTTTTGGTTAAGGTTTCCCCATGACATTTTTCTTAATGGACGGTTTCCTAGATTCCTTAATATTGACTACTTCATCAATTTCTAAAGTTTCATCCTCAATGTCATTTTCTAAGTTTTTCTTTTCGGTAACCTTAATTGCTTCTTCTTCATCTAAGTCATCATCCCCCAAGGGTGATGTCTTAGAGGGTGGATGAGTTTCATTGAATGTCACGTTAAGTGATTCTTTGATTTTCATGGTGTGTTTATTAAGGATGATGTACGCTTTACTATTTTGGGAGTAACCTAAAAAGACACATTCGTATAACTTTAGGTCAAACTTAGTGAGGTAGTATTTGGTGTTTAAAATGAAGCACTTGCTTCCAAACACTCTAAAATAATCAAGAGTAGGTTTCCTACCTCTCAAGAGTTCATAAGGTGTTTTTTTCCTAAGATGACTCTAATTAGGATTTGGTTGAGGATGTATGTTGAAGTATCTACGGCGTTACACCAAAACTTTTATGGTAACGATTGTTCATTCAACATGGTTCTACTCATTTCTTGTAGTGTCCTATTTTTCCTTTCTACCACACCATTTAATTGTGGAGTGTGTGGAGCCGAGAAGTTATGTGTAATACCGTTGGCATTACAAAACTCTCAAAATTGCACTTCATTATCAAATTCTCTACCGTGGTCCGTCCTAATTGACACTATTAAACATCCTAATTGATTTTGTATTTTCTTACTCAAGATTTCAAATTTCTCAAAAGCCTCGATTTTATTCTTAAGAAATCTTGTCCAAGTATACCTAGAGTAGTCATCTACTATGACCAAGATGTAGAGGTTTCCTCCGTAACTTCGTACGGCGGATGGACCGAAGAGATCCATAAGGAGAAGTTCTAAGCATCTAGTCGTTGAGACAATATTCTTAGCTTTGTGACTAGCGTGAGCTTGTTTTCCAATTTTGCAAGCATCACAGAAATGTTAATCAAACTTAAGCTTAGGTAAGTTTCTAACTAATTCCTTAGATGCTAACGATTGAATGAGACGCATATTGGCGTGCCCTAATCTCCTATGCCACAACGTGGAGTTTTCATCAATCGTTGCAAGACAAATTTTGTCTTTTGGCTTATTTCCTAATTTCATCACATATAAGCCTTTCTTCCTAATACCTCTACCTATAACCTTACTGTCCTTAGTGATTTCATTATCATGTTCAGAGAAAGTTACCCTACATTTATTATCACATATTTGTCCTACACTTAGCAAGTTAAATATTAAGTTATCTACATGTTCTACATTATCTACACTGAGAGAGTCATTAGAAATCGTACCTTTGCCAATGATGTTACCGCGAAGATTACTACCAAAAATGACGTTACCTCCATTGTATGCCTTGTAGGTTGAGAAGAGCTTTCGGTTACCCATCATGTGTTTAGAGTATCCACTATCTTTTATCCACTCATCGAGTTCCAAGTCGACTCCAAGGCATATCTCATTTGATGTTTGAGCCACGAGACACGTTTCGTCTTTAGTCTTTTCATTATCTTCTTCACCGCTATCACTCCAAGAACCTCCGATGAATGCTCTTTGGTTCTTGTCCTTCGGTGGTTTTGGACATTCTCCAATAAGATGATTTAGGTCTCCACATCTAAAACACTTCCTTTCACTTTTGTCGTTCTTGTTGCCTCGGCTTCTTTGAAAGGTCTTTCTGTCGTTCCTAGGTTGTCTCACAAACCTACCTCTTCTCTTGAAGAACTTCTTGAAGTATCTAACTGCCATGACGTACTCTTCGTCTTCACTTCCGGAAGTCAAACACTCATCATCACTAGATTCCTTCTTAGCCTTTAAAGCTAGAAATTTTCTTTCTCTTTTAGCTTTGACTATTTCGGAATCTATCCTGATTATCATCTCATGGACTTTTAGATTTTCAATGAGTTCATCAAGGGATAGTGATGCTAAGTCTTTCGACTCTTTAATTTTCATGACCTTCTCTCTCCATTTGAGATGTAGATCCCTAAGAAACTTCCTAACATAGTTCTTGCTAGAGTAACCTTCATCAAGAGCTTTTAGACTAGTAATAATAGTATTAAATCTAGCAAAATCACTATCTATAGATTCGTCTTCAGAAATGAAGAATTGTTCGTATTGTTGTACCAAAAGGTCAATCTTATTATCTTTGACTTGGTTATTACCATGATGGGTGATTAACAAAGTTTTCCAAATTTCTTTTGCCGTAATACACATGAAAATTCTTTCATATTCATTTCTTGGCAAAGCATTATAAATAACCATTTTGGCTTCGTTATTTTTAGCAAGCCTCTTTTTAAGATCATCACTTTGTTTTTCAAAAGGGATAACCTCATCTAGTTTGGTATCCAGATTTTGTTTAATAGGTTGAAAATCATCGTTAGTAATAACATGCCAAAGATCAAGAACTTTTGATTTAACATATGTTTCGAATCTATTTTTCCAATATATGAAACTATCACTTTCAAAGAGTGGTGGTCTTTGCATGGATTGCCCTTCTAGATATTTGTCGGAATCGATAGATTGATCCAAGCTTTATAATACAGTATATTTTAAAAATCTTGAGTGACCTCAGCTTCTGATACCAATTGTGGAAACTAGAAAGGGGGGTTGAGTAGTTTACAGGTTAATTAGCGTTTTAAATTTTACTTTTAAAATTGTTAGATTTGATTATATGCTTAACCAATCAACAATATGAATTAATCAAAATAACTATCTACTTGTAATAACTACACAAACAATATATGAGAAACACAAACGATATAAAGAGATAAGGGAAAGAACGATCAAACCAAGACACTAAGATTTATAATGGTTCGGCTACGAAGCTCTTCCGCCCTACTCCACTCCCCGAGTATCCGACTCGAGATTTCACTATGTCAACAAGCTCCCTTCAGGTGGAGAAAAACAGTTTACCCACCGTCCGCTTACCTTCTTTTCTAACACTAAGCAAATGTCGAGTCCAAATCTTGAGCTGAACCAATCTACCACTTACAAATACTTACTAAACCAATCACAAGATTCAATCATATCGGATTTTTACAAGGCTATCCCTTTTTAACAAAAAACACAATCACACAAGATAATCAAAACAGAGATTTGGATCTTAGAAGAAGAAAGGAGAAATCACTAATCTATGACACTTTGTTTCTTGGCGAATACGAGTGTTCTTCATCATTGCACTAAAAAGAAGATGAAGAAGGGTAGAAAGAATGAGATTATGATCATTAAAACAAAATTAAACTATGTTAGTGCTCAAGAGAGTTTAGTGATAGAAATAAGGTTTTTGAGATAGAAAGATAGTTGAAAAATACATGCAAAGAGGTGTGTTTTTCTGCGAGAATAAGTTGTGAAGCCAGGAAATCCCAACGTCAATCTGGTGGCGGTCACGTCGGCGGTCCATATATATCTGGGGGCCGCCTAGAAACACTTAGTGGGCTAGGCGGCCCGCCCCTAGAACTGACGCTCAGATTTTGTTCTTTGTGGAAAGGTTGATCCTTGGTAAGTTGTTTTTTTTTGGGGGGGGGGGGGGCGGGGGGAGGGAAACTGAATTCAAAATTTATGTTTTAAAAAAAACATTATTTTTATTAACAAAACTATTTTGTGTATTTTTGTAAAAATAGTTTTATAGAAATGTGAAGGTTAAGAAGAAAAAAATAATTTTCTTGATCACTAATCATGTTTAATGATTTGTTTATCCATACCTTAAGTGATTTATGTCGAAATGGAAGTTTACGATTAATAACATGTAAACGTTTATTTTTATCGTGAATGTTTTACATTTTTTCATCTTCAAAACGTAGAGGAATCGAAAAATATAAATAACATTTTTAGGCATTATTTGTATTAACACTTCTTTTAATGAAACGTTTTGAATTTTCCAATAGGGCCTTTTCATGAAACTCTAGATCTAGGTCTTTGAGGTATTCCTCACTAGATCTTTCATCAACCTCATCATCAGAATTTTCTTGAAAATCCTAGACAATATTATTAGAGAAAAAGGCAGTTGATATGGGTGAGTCTGAGGGTGTGGTAATTAGGGCCTTCTTGGTTTCAGGATATCTCCTAGCTATCAGGTTGTCTTCATAGACAAACCTCCCATAGATACCAGCAAGGTCAAGGGTCTAACTTAGGTTGGCATTTCTAAGTCCCTCAGAGAAGCTTAGCCATTTCTTAGGGAGACTGTTCACGAAACCAACATTGATTTCGTGCATAGATAATGTCACACCATCATTGAAAAGCTCATTGAGCAGGGTCTTGTAATGGGTGTAGGTTTGTGAGAGACTATCATAGAGTTTAGCTCTGAAAGTTTGATACTCAAGTTTCAGATCCATGATCTTGTTTTCCTTGGTTTCAAAGGGACCTTCAAAGCTGTGAACCAAGTCAGTTCATGTGGATTTAGTTGTTTCACAACTAATGACTGACTCTATTATATCATCTGGAAGACATGATATAATGATGCTTTTAAGGCGTTGTTATTGATTGACCATCCTCTTCTCATCTTTAGTCCATTGGGACTCAGGTTTATCACTTAACCCACCAGCTGTTTTTGGTTTGAATGTACCATCATTAATACATTGTATGTAGTAGGGTTCCATTCCCATCAAATAGCAAAGCATACACTTTTTTCATTTGTTGAATTTTCCAGGCTCTAGACGAGGAGCAACAACAGAGTAGCTGCCTCCCTTTTTGTCTACGAGCTGGGGTACATTACTAACATCAGCCATTTTAGGATCTAGGTTTTAAAAACTTTGAGCAGATTTAAAAAAGTTTTATAAATATTCTACTCTGATACCACTTGTTATTCCCTCTTAGTTAGTGAACAATAAGTACAAAGTTGTCATTTACTAACTTATGGCATGTAAGTAAAGTAATGTATTTGTTCTTTGAAAAGGTTTTGTGTAAGTAAAGATAAACAATAAGTAAAAGACACAAAAATAACTTTTCAACATTTAACTCTTTTTATTAAGAATTATACCCCATTGTATGCGGAACTATAATGGGGACTGACTGACAATGTGTGTGTGTGTGTGTGATCTCCTCACTAACAACTTTGCATAAACCTAAAGTGTTATGCAAAGCTGACTACTATGTAACCAACTAAGCTCACTCAAGGACTTAGTAGATTTGGAGGAGTAGGTGTTTGTGAAAGATACAACTTTGAATGCACAAACTTGACCTACTCCTTTACAAGACGTTTTCTATTTATACTACTTAGGTAGGGTCATACCCGCATGGGTAATAAGTGTGTGTCCCAATCCTAATTGGCTAGTACATATTGTATGGGACAAACACACTTTCTAAGGTTAGTGCTGACACTCACCTTGTCTTCATACCCTATTCAGGATAGTTTGACTTTAGGTGGATAAGAGCTTGGACTTATCCATTTTAAACTATCTCGCCTATTTTTAAGTCTATTGTCTTCAGGGTCTTTAGTTGTTGGAGATCGTATGGAGTTCAGTTAGTCTATTACCACAACTCACTGAACCCATCACCTTCGTCTTTGGCTCAGGCTTCATTCATTGAGTACCGCCTCACTGAATGCTAGAGTCTTTCTTATAGACTCAGGTTGAGCATCCTGAATGTAACTCATTGAGTGACTGTTCACTCAATGACCTTGAAATATTAAAGGTTATTAACACTAGGATATTATGTATTTAAATCCTAAGTGAAAGATCATTAGGCACTGAATGGGCCTAACACCTTTACCCAAAGTCGATACAACCCTTTAGAATACCTTTTTGAAAGTATTTTTTAAATGCTTACGCCAAAATGTAGGAGTTTTGATCTTTTATCAAGTATATGGTTATTTTAGCACTTTGACATGGTAACTTGAGTGATTTTTTCATTTCCATATATGTAATATCATTGTATACGCCCGAGAGATGAGTGTATCAAAACATCTATTATGTGATGTGCCGGTCTTATACTTTATGCTTTAAACCGTCCAAAGTTTATTGTCAAACGAGTTTTTTGATAATCTGTTTTTATAATAATGTTAAATGCTCTGAATTATGATATTGTCTAAGTTAAAACCTCACTTGCTTGAGGATAAGCAAATCCCAAATGTAGGGATATTTTATGAGATTTGTGAAAGTGTTTGGAGCGTAGGATCTGAAATAAGTTCGTATTAGATAAAACCTCCAACATAAATCTTAGAGCGGAATTGATCAAAGAGGTCACAAGAAAAATCGACACTTCAAGATCATAAGATTATTGACAAAAGAGAGATGCAAGATGCACACAATATATACCCTCGAACCCCCTTTATTAATAACCAATAAATGCTTACATCGAGAAAAGAAGAAAGAATTAATTAGCATACCCATCACCTTTATTTATAGAGATGAGGGGGAACAATCCCTATGGAATTTGAATTTCATAGTATCCTTGCATGCCTTGCACACCAAAAAATCATAGTTTAAGTCTAACCCTAACAATATGTAACTAAGTACAATTAAATTCCTATACATAGACTAGTTACACACTAGCCCACCAAGAGATGTTACTATATCATAACAGTTTCCACCTTAGCAATGATTTTTAGTCTATATCAATACTTAACATCTTCGTCCAATGTTAGAACCTCGAACCATGGACCACCTTGTTAACCGGCCATTGTACCTTATGTAGATTTTAAGAATCAGAGTAACAACAACACCATCACAATCAAACTCTTTATTAATTCAAAGAGACAATGCAACTTGTTCATCAGAACAGTATAACAAGATCAAAACAACAATATATCTGAGATTGATATAGAGAAAAATAAGAATATAATCGATAATCAGATGGTTATCTCGAATGAGAAGGTTATCGTAACAGTCTCTTTATGGGTTAAATAGACCTCTCGAGCTTGGTTTGAGTGGTTTGCAGCTTATATTACTCGTGTTGGGCTTCATCATAGTCGTTGTGACTCATCATTATTTATTTACAGACACGGGACTCACACAGCTTATTTATTATTGTATGTTGATGATATTGTACTCAACGCTTCTTCTTTATTACAGCATATTATTGCTTTATTGCATCAGGAGTTTTCTATTACGGATCTTGGTTCGCTTAATTATTTTTTAGGTATTTTTGTAACACGAGATTCTTCATGGATGTTCTTATCTCAGCAGAAATATGATGTTGAGATTCTTGATAGGGCTTATATGGTTAATTGTAATCCCAGTCGGACTATGTTGATACTGAGTCTAAACTGAGAGATGATGGTGATCCTGTTTCTGATCCGACATTATATCAGAGTCTTGCTGGTTCTCTTCAATATCTCACTTTTACTCGTCCAGATATTTCTTATGCAGTGCAACAAGTTTGTCTTTATATGCATGATCCTCGGAAGCCTCATTTCTCGGCTCTTAAACGGATTTTGAGTTATGTTCGTGGTACATTGGATCATGGGTTACAGTTATTTTCATCATCTACTACATCATTGGTTGCTTATTCGGATGCGGATTGGGCTGGCTGCCTGATGTGCTGTCGTGTAGGGTCAATATATTGATTACCAAGTTTTAAATTTATATTTAGCCGACTTATCCTAAAACAACACTTTAACGGGCAGTGTACCCGATCGGGTGGAGTTTCGTGGTAAGTAGAGTGTCAAACACTAAGAGCGAGGTCGTTAATCTTATATTTTATTAGTATTTTAATTAATCTAATTAAGTTAATTCTAATTACTTGTTAAACCTATGCTAAACCTAGTTCTAATGATAACATGGGGTTTTCAGCCTGAGAGACTGGCACAAGTTTTATGGTGACAATAATCAATTCAAAACACAATAAACATGCAAGAAAACAATCAGAAGATAAAAGAGCGGTACAAGCCAAATGATAGAAAACCGTATTAGCCATATTAAATCCGATTAAATGTTGGTTTGTTTGTTTAGTGCAATGATTTCTTATCTCGAAGCGACATATCATTCTTAAGACTTAGGCGGGACATCATCCTAATACCTAGACACGTTGAATCCTGTCATAATTAACGTATCCGTATAAAGCATCCTTTTATTTTAATTATAATCTATCTAGGGATTAAAGCAATGGTGATCTTGTTAAACCCTAGCCTATCAGGACTTTACCCACTTACTGTTTGACGGTATTTTATATACTAGTAGTTCACTGTTCAAGTCTTTATCAATTAATTAAGAACATACTTGTTGAAACATACGGGTCACCTGTCGGTCCAACTAAGCTCATAATTCAAAGACAAAGATAGAACATTATTCGTGATCCTATTGGTCCAATAATATAAAACACGATATGGAGAGCTATCCCAGTATCTAGTTCACTTGTTAGGCATAACTAGACCCAGTTAAATGATAGGTCGCATATTCAAACACGTAGACAAGTATCATGTGATAAACATAATTAAACTTTTAACGATAAATTAAGAAATCGAGTTTAAAACAAACCAAACATTAAATCTTCATTAAGATGGCTAATACCCGAGGGTATTACCCCATAACCATTGTAATTATACAAGCGTGATCAAATAACCAAGGTAAACTAAACGTTTTACCAAACGATACCAAAAATTAAATGATTACAAGAGTATAGGAATTACACGGTGTCCTCTGTGGAATCGTGATCGATGCTTGACCTTTGGCTGCTCTTCTTCTCTTTAGAAAATCATCTTTTATGTGTATGGTATAGAGAATATGATTTTGCACACTGAAAACTCGTTTTTTATTCTTCTATTTATAGCTTCTGAAATTTGATGGATACGCCGTATTGAATGAGGTCAATACGACGTATAAGGGTGTTTTCCTTGGAGTGCGCGCTAAGTTTATAATCAATTAGAGAGATCTTTCCACATTATATTTATTCACCAAATCTATGTATGTCTATCTAGCTGGATACGGCGTATGAAGGAACTTGGATACGCCGTATTGGGAAGTGAGAATGCGCATTTTCTTGTGAAGTCCAGGCGCTGATACGCCGTATCTTCTTTCCTGGATAAGGCGTATTGGGCAAAAATAAGCAATCTTTAAATATTATCGTTTAAGCTTCAAAAAGTGCGCCTTTTAGCATTTCTTCACAAATCACTCCGTAATTATTGCAATTTACAACTTTAAGCAATTAAGTAACGATTCTTGCAATAATTATATAAAAGTGGATAATTTATTCGGGATAAATGATGATATACATGTAACGTTATTTGATGTCATCACTGCCCTACTACTCGGTGATCGACTTTCGGTTATTGTGTCTTTCTTGGCAACAACTTACTCTCTTGCTCCTCTAAGCGTCAACCGATGCTTTCTCGTTCGAGCGCTGAAGCAGAGTATCATGGTGTTGTCAATGCTGTTGCTGAGGCTTGCTGGTTATGGAATCTACTATGTGAGTTGCATACACCTTTGTCTTCCACTACACTTGTTTACTGTGATAATGTCGGTGTTGTTTATTTATCTTCGAATCCGGTTCAGCATCAACGTACGAAGCATATAGAGATTGATATCCACTTTGTTCGGGATTTGGTTATTGTTGGTCAGGTTCGAGTTCTTCATGTTCCTTCACGTTATCAGTATGCGGGTATTTTCACTAAAGGCTTTCCTTCGGCTTTGTTTAAGGAGTTTCATACCAGTTTGATTGTCTGGTGTCCTCCCGCTCAAACTGCGCGAGAGTGTTAGTCGAATATTTAGTATAGCCCAATTGTATTTTATATGGGCTAAGACACGAGTATTATTTGTAAAGGCTTACACACTATATATGTAATATTCGATCTTATGAATAGACACACAAACAGATTACACACCTACAAACTCTTCCTAACAATTTTCAGTTCGTCCACAACTACTGCTTGTGATTTTAGTGTCATCGGCCATTTTGGGTTATGACGATTTCCTAGAGACCTATGAGATTTCATATTTGGCTCAGACACGAGTCAGGGAAGTGTGAAGTGCACACTCGTTGAGCTAATATGAATTCGAACATGACAGAATGTGCAGGGGTTACGTCGTAACCAAACTGGTTACGTCGTAATCCTGCGGGGTAAGGGACAAAGACCTTTGGGTTGGTTATGCCGTAACCTAAACGGTTTGGTTACGCCGTAACCTATAGTCAGTATCAAAGGTTTTCTAGTTAGGCCGTAACCACTAATGGTTACGCCGTAACATGTGAAATAGTTACGTTGTTACGCCGTAACTGATTTGATTACGCCGTAACAACATGTCAGTTTGGATGAAAAGTTTGGTTTTAACCAACTTTAACCACCCAAAACCAACCTTAATTGTCAATAGTTTCTGTTTTATATACAGAAACATAAGGTCTCAGAAATAGAACGAAAAACACATACAATTCCTCTATTATTCATGCTTTGTTCTCTTGTGCCTAGAAGCAAAGTGCATTCTCTTCTTGAATTATCCTGATAAGAATTTCGTGCAACCCAGGCACCAATAGGGTCGAAATAATTTATACGGAAAGTGAACTCAACATGATTCAAGCAAGATATCCAGGATTATCACACACCCTACCCGAATTTCTAATAAACGTATAAAGTATTTGTGGAAAACTAGAAGGGGGGTTGAATAGTTTTCTAAATTTTTGGCCTTTTAAAACTTGTAAAACACTTTGTTTGAAACTTTTTAGTGAAGTGATCTAGATATTGATGTTTGATAATTAAGAAGTAAAAGATGTAAAAGTAA
>BQNB010033552.1:0-28617 GCA_026074375.1 Tanacetum coccineum
GTTTAGGTCGAGTTTTCATGGTTTTAGTTAAGTTTGAAACTAGGACAACATGTTGTGCAAAAAAATTATATTGTGTCAGAATAATTGTAGTAAATCAACTTTTCATCTGATGCAATGAGGTCAGAACAAATTTTGTAGTTCTTTAAGTTTACTTTCTAATAAAATTGGTCTCAGATCTAATTCAAATCCTAAGTGGGTCAAAACAACAAAATACAACAGATTGTCCAAATTTTTGCACTTTAGTTCTTATACAAAAGTTTGTTTAATGATGAGTTAGTGCTATAGATGTTCATGTTTGGTAATCTTGATTCAAGTTAATGATAGATAGTGTACTAGTAAGCTCTAATAGTACTAGTATGATTATATTGTGTTTAGGTGCTCGCTGTAACAACCAAAAGGCGTAAACCAACCGCATATGTAAATAACTTTGGTTATAACATGTGTTATATTGATTATATCATATTATGTGATTATGAATGAAGGTGTTACAGGCACAAGAACCTTGGCTTAGAAAGCATGGTAAATGCTAGAGACTTGACTAATTAGATGTGTAGTTAAAGTGAGTGTTAGTCCAATTTATATAGACTAACTAAGGTATGTGGTGGAATCTTTTTGTTAATCATTGATGAGATGGTTTATACTAATATGGCTTGGTGAATGTTGTCATATGTTTTATGCATAGCTATAGTATGAAATGGTTTATGTTGTTATTATTAGACAATAAAGTTAGTTGGTCCAAGTCGGCTTGCGGGCTTGTAATCAATTAAGATTTTATTATGATCTCGTGTACTCTATGAATAGTTTATCATTAATAACCTAATTTTTTAATCGTTCCCCACTTTCAATACCTTAACGTAACTCCCGACTATTAATTTTTGTTTTCGATTCCATCCATTAACAATCGTGTATCCGACCTACTGTACACCACAATGTTATTTTTTTCCAACCATTAAATCGTCCCTTATAGCTACTATAAATCATGACGAGTTCTATAACTTCTCAACCAACCTTGTCTCATTCTGATAAGTTGTTAACCGTGCCTAACATCAATTTTCTTGACCTCGTTAAATTACACATGGACAAGCTTAACTATGCCTCTTGAGTTTGTTTTTCCAAAAATATTTGTAAAAGGTGTGAGGTTATCAAACATATTAAAGGTGAATTCACTAGTGATGCGGCTGTTGCTCCTCCTACTATTGAATAGTTGAAAGATGACACAATCGTGAAATCTTGGGTTTTTATTTAAAGTCATCCATGGTGACGTCTAACATAAAAGTTTGCTCATTTAAAACCATCCAACGTGATGTCTAACATAAAGGTTTATTTAACTATCCAAGGTGATGTCTAACATAAAGGTTTATTTATTTATGTTTTAAAAAATTTTTTGATCACCATCTCTCTTTCTATTATTAATTTTGTATATTGCAACTTATTTAGTCGAATGCTTCCCATAACATTGCCTATTTTTGTTTTTATTATTCGCAATTTTTTCATTAATTCTTATTTAGAATCTTGCTTTAAAAAAAAGTTGGCCGTCTTACGTTCCTTTTTTTTCTCTACCAAAAGAGCTGAATAATAAAATTAAATTTTAATGGCAGTCAAAGATGTCGTTGTTGTTGGCCAAAGACCTTCAACGTTTTCTTTTGCTTTGTTGCATGATGAAGATAATCTCCGGTTGCTATTTATGTCTTCATCAACATATAAGTTTTAGATTCATGTTTCAAGTTATATACTCAGCTTTCGCAATTTCGTCGCTCGAACTGCGGGTGAGTATTAGACAATAAAGTTAGTTGGCCTAAGTCTGACTTGTGGGCTTGAAATCCGTTAGGGTTTTTATTATGATCTCATGTACTCAATAAATAGTTTATCATTAATAAAGTTTAACCTATAGGGTTTTATCATTCAACAGTTATAGCACTATGATTGTATTTAAAGTACTAGTGATGGACATGTTGGATGATAATAGTTATTTGGACTAATTATGGATGTTCATGGTACTAGTATGATGAATTGTATATGATTATATGGAATTTCTGGTTACTTACTAAGCGTAACGTTTACGGTTTAGTTGTTAACCCTTTTGTAGGTGAATGTGCATTAAAGTAAGGTCTCAGATATAGACCTTAGGATGGAAACGTGGAACAAAAGTACTTGCTAATATTGTGAATGCAAGTAGATGTAGATAATCATGCTATGTAAACGAGAGTAACCCCCAATCGAGTTGTCATGAATGTATGTTTGTTAGAGTCAAAATGTGGTTGCTACTTTACCCATTTTGGGTCAAACGGATCGAAAATTGTATAAAGGAATGTATATATAAATGCGTATTTTTATAATGTGTATGTGTTATAGTTTAGGTTTAGACTATTAAAAAGTATTTTAAATGCCGAAAGTTGTTTTATGGTAAATAAAAAATAAAAGAATAAAATTAGTTAAAAGAGTTTGTGGCGTTTCATTAAGTCTTTTATTTTGTGAATCCTTATACGTAAGTTTTTTTCTTTTTCATACTTTGGTTGTTGTTGTTGAGTAAATTGTTTTTTACACATGCTCTAATCCATAGCTATTACGCTTCACACTGTTAAAACTAAGAGTTTTTGTTTATTCATTTGTATATGTGCTATCCGAGTACATAATCCTTTAGGCGGAGATTTATACGTGTATTTCGAAAGTGAAAACAATGCAAAGTGGTACTAACAATAAATTTAACCAGTATAGGATGAAAAATAGATAGGATTCGCTTAGCTTGATGAAATGCATCTATTTTATAGTAGAAAATATATTAGGGTGCATCTAAAATATTAGAAATGCATCGAATTCAAGTTGATGCATCTCTAATACTGTATGTGGTTACAGTTATTTCTCCTCCTCATTTTAACATTTCTTCTCATTTGATCCTAAGTCTATCCGCCAAACTACATCGAAACTCACGAGACTTTAAACAAGCGATACTACAATATGATGCAACTAATCATTAAAACAATAAAACTCATAAAAATTATTCCATATTCTTATCTTGACAAAGCATTATAAATCACCATATTAGTTTCATTATTTTTAGCAAGCCTCTTTTTAAGATCATCACTTTGTTTGTCAAAAAGAGCAATTTCATCCTTTTTAGTTATAACATTACTTTTGAATTGGTTGAAAATCACCATGAGTAATAATATACCAAAGAAATCTCGTGTCTTTTGCTCCAATGCTCGAATTTTACCTAAAAACTAAATATAAGTGATTAAGTATTGTTTTCAAATATTTATAACATAATAACAAGCATTTTCATAAGGAATTTGATACTAAAAAGTATTAACTATTTGATGTTATCAATTACAATCTAACTAATGACCCGAATTGAGGTGGATCAACATAACATGGAGACTATCAAATAAATATAAGGGTAATGATTTAACTTTTCTTCCTTATTCTTCTGCAAAATAAATACTACCATGAATCCCAATCGTTCCAAAACTGTATTTATAAGGATAAGGACTTAGCAACCGTGTACTCAAATATTTAACTTGGGTTAAAACAATAATGTACTAAAAACGAGTACATACAAGGTAGGCTAAGACGATTTAGGTGTAACAAGAGGAGGAGGAGGAACGGGTGAACGGGGTGGTAAAGGTGGAAGGGTTAGAGGACCTAAGGGAGGTAATGATGAGCGTGTTGACGAATTGAATGGTCAATGAAATGACCAGGGTTTGGGAGCTAATAGGGGCGTAAAGGGAGTCAATGGGAATGTAAAGGGAGTCAATGGGGGTGTGGGAGGAGCACTCGACTTCTCGACGATCATGATGCAGCAATTGCAGAACCTCTTACCCGCTCTGCTAGCTCAGGTTGGTAACCAAGGAAATGTTGGAAATCAGAATGGTAATGTGGTTAATGAGAACATTCAGGGGAACGTTGGGAATGTGTTAGTAAATGACATCCGGGTAGGTTGTTCATATAAGGAGTTCTTAGCTTGTAACCCTAAGGAATATGATGGTAAAGGAGGTGTTGTAGTTCTTACTCGATGGATTGAGAAAATGGAGTCTGTGCAAGATATGAGTGGTTGTAGTGTTGACCAAAAAGTAAAATACACTGCTGGTTCATTTGTGGGTAAGGCTTTAACGTGGTGGAACTCTCAGATCCGCACGCTAAGCCGGGAAGTTGCTGTTAGTATGTCATGGAATGACTTTAAGTTGTCCTAGTCATGAGATGCAAAAGTTGGAAACTGAGTTGTGGAATCACGCCATGGTCGGGGTTGGCCATGCTGCGTATACTGATAGGTTTCATGAGTTGGCTAGGTTAGTTCCACATTTGGTAACTCCAGAGAGTAGGATGATTGAGAGGTATGTGTATGGCCTTGCTCCACAGATCCGTGGGATGGTGGCAGCAACGGAGCCAAAGACTATACAGAAGGCTGTGCAGATTTCTGGTGCACTGACCGATGAGGCTGTGAGAAATGGATCAATTAAGAAGGTTGAGAAAAGAGGAAATGTGGGGGAACCTAGCAAGGATAAGAATGGTAGGGATGATAATAAGAGGACTAGGACTAGGAATGCTTTTGCTACTACCGCAAACCCTGTAGGAAGAGAGAATATAGGTACTTGGCCTAAGTGTACCACCTACAACTCCTACCATGCACCTAGAGGGCCTTATCGCACATGCTTCAACTATAACCTCCTGGGCCATCTTGCAAAGGATTGTAGAGGCGTGCCGAGGAATGTGAATCCTGTCAATGCTAGAAACCCAACTGTTAGGGCATGTTATGAGTGTGGTAGTACTGACCATGTCAGGTCAGCTTGTCCTAGATTAAATAGGGCACAAGGACCGGAAGAAAATCGTCCAAACCAAGTTGCTACTAATAACGAGGGTCATGGGTCGTGGAAACTAAGGGAACCAAGCTAGGGGTAGGGCATTCATGTTGGGAGCAGAGGAAGCTCGCCAAGATCCGAACATTGTGACGGATACGTTTACTTTGAACAATCATTTTTCCACTACCTTATTTGACTCTAGTGCCGACTATAGTTTTGTTTCTACTACTTTCATACCTCTGTTAGGCTTAGAGCCCAGCGAATTAGGTTTTAAATATGAGATTGAGATAGCTAGCGGGCAGCTAGTAGAGATTGATAAGGTTATTAAGAGTTGCAAACTAGAAATCAAGGGTCATGTCTTTGACATCGACTTGATACCTTTTGGGCATGGGAGTTTTGATGTGATTATAGGTATGGACTGGTTGTCTAATTATAAGGCTGAAATAATTTGTCATGCGAAAGTAGTGAGGATACCACTACCGAATGGCAAGGTGCTTAGAGTATTAGGAGAGAGACTGGAAGAGAAAGCAAGATTTTTGATGGGTGTTAAGGCTGGTGATAAGAAACAAGAAGAGATTGTTGTGGTTAGAGATTTTCCTAAGGTATTCTCGGATGGCCTATCCGGATTACCGCCTATTCAGGAAATTAAGTTTCGAATTGAGTTACTCCCTGGAGCAACGCCGATAGCAAAGTATCCTTATCGTTTGGCACCTTATGAATTGGAGGAGTTGTCAGGACAACTCAAGGAACTCCAAGACAAAGGTTTCATTTGACCAAGTTCGTCGCCTTGGGGAGCGCCAATATTGTTCGTTAAGAAAAAGGATGGTTCTTTTAGAATGTGTATTGACTATAGAGAATTGAACAACTTGACCGTTAAGAATCGTTATCCACTTCCTAGGATTGATGATCTATTTGATCAACTGCAAGGGTCACAATTTTTCTCAAAGATAGATCTTAGGTCTGGATACCATCAGCTGAGAGTGCATGAGGATGACATTCCAAAGACTGCATTTAGAACTCGTTATGGACATTTCGAGTTCACAATAATGCCCTTTGGTCTGACTAACGCACAACAGTATTCATGGATTTGATGAATAGAGTTTGTAGGTCTTATCTTGATAAGTTTGTGATAGTGTTTATAGACGATATCTTAATTTAGTCTAAGACTCGAGAGGATCATGTAGAACATTTAAGGTTAGTCTTGGGACTGCTCAAAAAGGAGAAACTGTATGCTAAGTTTTCTAAGTGTGAATTCTGGCTAAGAGAAGTGCAGTTTCTTAGGCATGTGATAAATGGTAATGGGATTCATGTAGACCCTAGTAAGATCAAAGCTGTTAAGATTTGGAAAGCCCCTAGAACTCCGACTGAGGTTCTTTTGTTCTTAGGATTGGCTGGGTATTACCGTAGGTTCATTGAGAACTTTTCTAAGATAGCTAAGTCTCTTACTATCTTGAATCAGAAGTGTAAGACTTTCGATTGGGGTGAGGAACATGAATTAGCATTTTAAACCTTGAAGGATAAGTTGTGTAATGTGCCTGTTCTAGCTCTCCCCGATGAACCAGAAGACTTTGTGGTATATTATGATGCGTTCGAGATAGGACTAGGCTGTGTGTTAATGCAAAGAGATAAGGTGATAGCCTATGCGTCTAGGCAGTTGAAAATTTATGAGAAGAATTATACTACCCATGATTTAGAGTTGGGTGCGGTCGTGTTTGCACTTAAGATCTAAAGACATTATCTGTATGGGACAAAGAGTGTCATCTATACAGATCATAAGAGTCTTCAGCATATCTTTTGTCAAAAAGAGTTGAATATGCGACAGCGTCGCTAGATAGAGTTGTTTAGTGATTATGACTATGAAATTCACTACCATCATGGTAAGGCGAATCTGGTGGCTGATGCCCTAAGTAGGAAGGAAAGAGTAAAGCCTAAGAGAGTTAGAGATATGAATATGACTATTCAGTCGAGTATCAAGGATAGGATACTAGCGGCTCAGAAAGAGGCTGTGGATGAGTTTACAGGATTGCAGAAAGGTTTGGATGAGATGATAGAACAGAGAAGTGATGGGACTTTGTACTACCTGGATCAAATATGGGTACCTTTGAAGGGTGAGGTGAGAACCCTGATAATGGATGAAGCCCATAAGTCGAAGTACTCTGTACACCCAGGAGCTGATAAGATGTATTATGATTTGAGAGATAGGTATTGGTGGCCTAGAATGAAAAAAGACATAGCTGAGTATGTTAGTAAGTGTTTGACTTGTCTGAAGGTTAATGCTGAGCATCAAAGGCCATCTGGCTTGCACCAGCAACCTAAGGTTCCCGTATGAAAATAGGAAGAAATAGCTATGGATTTTATGAGTAAGTTGCCTAGGACTAGTAGTGGGCATGACACAATCTGGGTTATTATGGACCGATTGACTAAGTCTGCTCACTTTCTATCTATGCGTGAGGATTATAAGATGTATAGATTGGCTAGATTGTATTTGAATGAGATAGTTGCTAGACATGGTGTGCCGATCTCGATTATATCGGATCATGATAGTCGTTTTACATCAAGGTTTTGGCAGTTAATGCAAGAGGCATTAGGAACTCGTTTAGACATGAGTACTGCTTATCACCCTCAGACTGATGGTTAGAGCGAGCGTACTATTCAGAATTTAGAAGACATGCTTAGAGCGTGCATCCTGGACTTTAGAGGAAGTTGGGATGTTCATCTTCCGTTGGTTGAGTTTTCATATAACAATAGTTATCATTCTAGTGTGAGATGTGATCCGTTTGAGGCATTATATGGTAGAAAGTGTCGTTCGCCAATTATGTGGGCTGAAGTTGGAGAAGGTCAGTTGATAGGACCTGAGTTAGTGCAAAAGACTACTAAAAAGATCTCACAGATTAAGGATAGACTTAAGGCTGCGCGTGATCGCCAGAAAAGTTATGCTGATAAGAGGAGGAAGCCTTTAGAGTTTAGTGTAGGTGACTATGTCTTGCTCAAAGTGTCGCCTTGGAAAGGTGTAGTACGCTTTGGGAAGAAAGGGAAATTAGCACCTAGATTTGTTAGACCGTTTAAGATTATTAAGAAAGTAGGCCTCGTAGCCTATCGATTAGATTTACCTGAGGAGTTGAATGGTGTTCATGACACGTTCCACGTGTCGAACCTTAAGAAGTGTTTGGCTTATCCAACACTACAAGTGCCTTTGGATGAGATTCAAGTTGATGCTAAGTTAAATTTTGTGGAAGAGCCTGTGGAAATTTTAGAAAGAGAGTTTAAGAAGCTGAAGCGTAGTAGGATTGCCATCGTCAAGGTTCGGTGGAATTCGAAACGTGGCCCTGAATTCACGTAGAAACGTGAAGATCAAATGAAATTGAAGTACCCGCATTTGTTTAGTGATGTTAGTAGTTGAATTTCGGGGTCAAAATTCTTTTAAGGGGGGGTAGAATGTAACCTTTTCCCTTTTTGTGTTCTGAATATTTCATTTATGGTCCTTTGACTATTTAATGTTTGTCAGTTTATTTAGATTTTATACCGTGTTGACGGTGGTGATTTTGTTGAGAATTATGGTGATTTATGGTTTATTGTGATTAATAATCCCTTTTGGAAGGTATTATTGTGTTATTTGTATTCTGGGTGGTTTGACCCGTGAATTTTGAGAAATGCCAAAAAAAACAAGTCTGACACGTCCGTTAGTGTCCAAATGAGTTTTGAAGAGTTTAAAGTGTAAATATGTCGTGTAAATACTCTAGGTTAATGGAAAAGTATTTTTAAGGTGAATAAAAATGCTAATTAACTTTTGGGTAAATTTTACGGTTGAGTTTTACGAGCTTTTAAGTGATTCCGACACGATAAGAAAGACCCGGGCCCTCCTAGGATGCTTAAGTGGGACGTGTAGGCCAAAGAGAACAAGAAGGCTAGTTTTTAGCTCTTTTGTCCACCCTTGGTACCATTATATTCTTATACCACAACATTTCCATTCATTATCCATTTTATTTTCAAAAAAAAAACATAAGTGTGTGTGTGTGTGTGTGTGCTAGTTCGTCCGCCACCTACACCACCACAACCACCATATATTTTCCAACTTTGACCGAGAACGTGATATTCCGGGTTGATACGAGTGTTTGGGTAGTCATTTAAACAACGTTTGGGTTGTCCGGTTCGTGTCAAAATCTACATTTTTGAAGATTTTTTTGTAAGTTTTCAAATTTAAATTTTGTTTATCCTTTTGGGTTTATTTTGATGCATAGATGTTAGTTGTACAAGTTGATCATTGTGAAAATCGATTTTTGGAAATGAAATAGATATATAAAGAAGTGTTTAGTTCGTTGGATTTAAAAAGGAAAAGAGGGGTTTTTGTAGTTTTGATATTGTGGTCGTGATGGTTGAATAATATATGTTGCTAGATAGCTTATTTTTGATAGTAGCTTGTATAGCTTATTCGGGCTTATTTTAAGGTATTTCATGGCTTATTTTGGGATTAAATGCCACGCCCCTTTTCAAAATCACTAGGAAAGTGATTTTGACTATTTTTGTGATATGGCGTATGTTTGTGGACTATTTTTATAGCTTATGGTATTAACCGAATACGATACGTAGCTTATTAGCTTATAGTTAAGCTTAATATATGTATTGCGGAGCTTATGGACTCACGGCCCAATAAGCCTATTTAAGCCGTAGCTTAATCGGAGGGCTTATTGTGGTCCGGATTATTTTCTACTTATTAGTATAAGCTTATGTATGTAAATGGACCTTGGTTTTGGACTTGGATCGTATTTTGGACTTATAAATATCTTAATAGACCCTTATTGGGCCTTAAAGCCCAATAAGCGATATTTAGTCGTTATAAGAGTTTTGACGGACTTTTGAAAGTGAAAATGTATTTACGAAGTGATATTGAACGATATTTTTGGAAAAACATTTTAGTAAACGTTAAAGATTGAGATTTTGGAATTTTGTCGAAAAGTGTCGAATTTATGAAAAGTGTTGAAAATAAGGTTTGAAACCTTGAAAAACGTTGTATGAGCATACGAGTCATGTCGAAATTTCGTAAAAAGTTTATACTTAGAAATTTTACCTAAAAACATGATTTTGAATTTTAAATAATAAAATATTATTTAATTATTTTAATAAATTCACTAAAAGACGAAAAATATAATTTTTCTCGAAACTTCTCGAATATGTTTACTATGAGTAAACGTTTCATTTTCAACTCTAATATGATTATTTTCACGGTGACTAAGGTTACCGAATGAACTTACCGAGATATATTTATAATTATTAATTATAAATATTTACGTATATTACTTATCTATTTCTCTAAAATAGTATAAGTATGTATTATTGAGTAATGGGATTGATATGATTATTGGGATATGTCGTCAACCATCACACCACTAAATTGTTATAAGTAATTGTACAACGCGTCTAAACTCTATGCATCAAAAGTGAAGATTGTTTTGGAAATGGATGATTAAATTGGGACATTAACTGGACTAGGTCGTGTGTGGGCGTCGTTACATTTGCTTGTGTGACTGAGATTTGGTTGATAAAGATTTGCTTGAGGTGAGTTCTCGTAGCCCCATTTTTACTGTCTTTTCCGTTGAGGGGAAATGATACTCAAATGTGTTTTGAAATGTTTTGAATTGAACTGTGCGAAATGTGGTTTTGTTTTGGGACCAGATATGTGCTTATGATTGCTATGTGAATATTATGTGTTGCATGATTGTTTGGATCGAAGGGGTACGCCTATCCCAGTATTTGTATGATTGTTTGGATCGGATGGGTACGCCTACCTAGTATTTGTGTAGTTATTAGAACGGATGGGTACGCCTAACCTGGTATGTGTGAGGCCGTGCCCTAATTTAGTGCTCTAGCTGGTAGGCCCTTTAGGTGCGTAAGTGACATATATGATTGACTAGCGGGGATGCTATGTCAGGGATTGTTTACAAATATTCACTATCATATAGCACTATTGTCCACTGTTTGAAATATTGGCACAACTTTTATGTTTAAGGTCAAACCTACGAGCTCACCAACATTATTGTTAACGTTTTCGAGTATCATTTTTAGGTGAAGTGAAAGAGGAATAGTTTGGTGATGTGTGATGGCAGGCTTAGAAGTATCTCGTGTGGATTTTCATGTGAAGTCTTGCTTGTTTATTTTATTCGGGATTAGTATTTGGAAAATTTGGTTTAAGTTTGGATTTGGACCCCTATGAGGGCTTTTGGATAATTGTAAGAGATTGTGGATTTTGATAGTGATTTAGGACATCACTAGAGGTTGTTCTAGGTTGATGGTCTTCGTAACACTTGAAGTTTATGCATTGTAGTTTTCTTTATTTTGTATCTTGTGTTATGATTGATCATTATGTTGCATTCCCAAGTTTCCGCCATTGTCGGCGTGTGACAACATCCAATAAGGATAAAGCTTTGGCAATCCTGGTGGTACAGCCGTGGCAAAGGGTAGCTAGACAAAGAATTACCCAAAGTTTTTCCCCGAACCCAGAAATCTCATTCCCACCTCTAGAAGAAGAAGGTACTGAAGGACCAATGATCATTGAAGCGGAAATTGGGGGCCATTTCATACACCAAATGTATGTGGATGGCGGGTCAGCTTCAGAAATACTATACGAGCATTACTTTAACAGACTCCGCTCGGAAATAAAAAATCAGTTGGTTCCGGCCACTGCCCCCTTAATAGGTTTCAGTGGCGAAATCATATGGCCATTAGGGCAACTGTCACTACTAGTGAAAATAGGAGATGAAGAGCATTCAACCTCGGCTTGGATGAATTTTGTGGTAGTAAGATCGTCATCTCCGTACAACGGAATCATCGGAAGACCGGGAGTCAGAAAAATACAAGCAGTTCCGTCAACAGTTCACAGAATGATAAAGTTTCCTATAGTAGGAGGAGTGATCACACTAAGAAGTAGCAAGATCATTCCAATTGAATGGGCATCGGTCTCAGGAACAAAAGGACAACCTCCAGCATCCCATCAAGCCATAGAAGAAAGAATTAAGGTAGCAATAAACCCAGATTACCTAGAACAAACAATAATGATTGGGTCTACTCTTACAGAGGAAGGACATAATAAGCTATGTGACTTACTCTAACGTAACCTAGATGTGTTCGTTTGGAAGCCCGCGGACATGACCGGTGTCCCAAGACATATAGCGGAACATTGGTTGAATATACGAGAAGGATGCCCTTCGGTCAAGCAAAAGAGGAGAAGTCAAGCAGCGAATAGAAACCAGGCAATACAGGAAGAAGTTGAAAAACTTGTTGATGCCGGTATCATGAAAGAGGTACACTACCACAGTTGGTTGTCTAATCCAGTGATGGTGAAAAAACACGATGATAGTAGAATGTGTGTAGATTTTAAAGACCTAAACAAAGCATGTCCTAAGGACGGTTATGCGCTACCGGAAATAGACTGGAAGGTGGAATCCCTCTGCGGATTTCCCTTTAAATGCTTTCTGGATGCATACAAGGGTTATCACCAAATAAAGATGGCAAAAGAAGATGAAGAGAATACAACATTCATCACAAGCCAAGGAGTATTTTGTTACTCCAAAATGCATTTCGGCTTGAGGAATGCCGGGGAAACATACCAGCGTTTGGTAGATAAAGCATTCCATAAGCAAATTAGTAGGAATCTCGAGGTGTATGTAGATGACCTAGTCATTAAAATCCGTACGGAATACAAAATCATTAGGGACATCGAAGAAACATTCAAAACCCTAAAAATCAACATGAAGCTAAATCCAAAAAATGTACCTTTGGGGTATAAGAAGGGATGTTCCTAGGTTACAAGGTCAATACTAAAGGAATAAAGGTATGTCCGGACAAAGTAGATGCTATTTTAAGTGTTCCATCTCCGAAATGTTAAAAGGACGTACAATAGTTAAATGGAAATCTGGCAAGCTTGAACAGGTTCCTGGCTAAGTCAGCTGAGAAATTATTACCGCTCTTCAAAAGTGCACAAAGAAAAGTGACTTCCACTGGACCGAAGAAGCTGAGGCTGCGTTTAAACAAATGAAGCAGCTCATAGTAGAACTTCCCACACTTACCGTAACGGAAGAAAAGGAAGAGCTCATTGTATACCTGGCGGCAGCAAAAGAAGCCGTAAGTGCAGTCCTAATGACTGAAAGGGAAGCTAAGCAAATGCCAATTTATTTCATTAGCCGCACTTTAAGAGGTCCGAAAGTGAATTACACATCAATGGAAAAATTGGTTTTAGCACTTGTACACGCCAGCAAGCATCTGAAAAGATATTCCCAAGCACACCCAATTATAGTAGTCACATATCAGCCCATAAAGCAAGTATTATCAAAACCAGAAGTGGCAGGAAGGCTACAAAAATGGAGTATAGAGTTGGGAGAATATGCCATACACTATAGACCCAGGGTATTTGTTAAGGGCCAAATGCTAGCGGACTTCATAGTTGAGCATCCAGACACTACCATGGATGTCAAAGAAGAACTTCCAAAACCGTGGACTTTGTTTACGAATGGGTCGTCCTGTGCGGACGGCTCCAGAGCAGGACTAATAATCACAAGTCCAGAAGGAGCAGAGTTTACCTACGCCCTAAGGTTCAGGTTTGAAGCAACCAACAATGAAGCTGAATACGAAGCTTTGATTGCAGGATTAAGAATAGCAAAAGAAATGGGTATAAAGAACCTCCAGGCAAATGTGGATTCCAGGTTAGTGGCTAACTAAGTCAACGAAACCTACATAGCAAAGGAAGCAGATATGATTCAGTATCTGGAAAAAAGTAAGGACACTCACCAAAGGCTTCAGGATGTTCTCAATCAAAAAGTTCCCAGAAGTAAAAATAAAAAAGCCGATGCGTTAAGCAAAATAGCATCCACTAGCTTCACACACCTAAGCAAACAAGTGTTGGTTGAAGAACTAAAAGAAAAGTCAATAAACGATTTGGAAGTGTTGGCAGTAGTGGAAGAAGAGGGGAACACATGGATGACCCTGATTTACGAATACCTTACAGAAGAAACTCTTCTAGCGGAGGTAAATAAAGCAAGAGTGGTGCGGTGTAAGTCACAGCGGTTCGCCGTGATCAATGGGGTTCTATATAAAAAAATCATTTCTTGGATCATAGCTACGGTGTGTCGGGCCGCTCCAAGCAAATTACATCCTAAGAGAGACACATGAAGGATCTTGTAGCATGCATGCAGGCACGAGGTCTGTAGTAGCTAAAGCCTTGTGAATCAGATACTATTGGCCTACTATGCACAAGGATGCAAGGGCACTGATAAGGGCATGTCAAGACTACCAGGTTTACAGACACGTCCCAAGAAATCCGCAGCAAAAGTTGAACCCCATTACTTCCCCACGGCCAGTCTACAAATGAGGAATTGACATAGCCGGACCTTTCCTAGAAGGTCCTGGTAAAGTCAAATTCATGATAGTAGCCATTGACTACTTCACAAAGTGGATTGAAGCAAAGGCAGTTGCAACCATAACAGGCAATCAAGTCAAAAAATTTGTATGGGACAATATAGTTTGCAGATTTGGACTTCCAAGAGAAATAATCTCTGATAATGGAAAACAATTCCGAGACAACCCGTTTAAAAATTGGTGTGAAAAGTTATGTATCCGCCAACGCTTCTGTAAAACATCCGCAAGCAAATGGGTTAGTAGAAAGAGCAAATCGAAGCTTAGGGGAAGGGATCAAGGCAAGGCTAGATGCAAGAAGCAAGAATTAGATGGAAGAAATCTCCCATGTTCTCTGGGCACACCGTACAATGATCAAATCTAGCAACGGGGATACCCCCTTTTCACTAACATATGGCACGAAAGCAGTCATCCCAACAAAAATAGACATGCACACTAAAGACAGCGAAAGTGGATATGGTGCAAAATAATGAAGCTTTGGGACCCTCTTGGAAGAAAGAAGGGAACATGCATCGATCCGTGAGGCAAAAAGCAAAGCAAAAATGGAAAAATACTACAACTCAAAGGTCTGTAGCACAAGCTTCAAGCCAGTAGACCTCGTATGTCGTAGTAATGATGCAAGCCGTACGGAAGAAGTAGGAAAGCTAGGCCCCAAGTGGGAAGGACCGTACGAGATAACAAAAGCATTAGGCAAGGGTGCATACAAGTTGAGGGACCGCGATGGAAAGCAACTCCCGCGAACATGGAATGTCCGCAATCTTAAAAAATGCTATGTTCATAAAATTTAAGCACCTCACCCATGCGGACTACGTAGTGGGGGAACTGCACTTTAATTTTATCTTATCTTTTGTAATGTCTTTTGAAATTTTAATGAAAAAAGTGAAGACTAGCTACCTTCACATGTTTATCTTAAGAATTTTTATTTATTTATTTTTACTTTGCAAAGTTAATTATATATGTGAATAAGACGCGCACGCAACAGGGCATGACCCAATGAATGTTATTACGTATAACAAGAGGATGAGTAACCTAATAATTCACTCAATGTACATAAGAGGTATTGCAAGCCCGGTATCGGGAGGATAACCCACAAGTATTCAAACAAGACTATCATTTTAAAGGAACGTATCACTAACGATATAAAAAGATAGCAATAATAGCATTCAAACAGTGGAAATGATAAAATGTTACAAAATTTGTCTAAGTACAAGAACCGCTACAAAAAGCCCACAGACAGCCGCGGTCTATAGTAACAACAAAAGAAAGATCAGGAAGCACCATTACAAGATTAGTTCATCTAGGTGGATCACGCTCTGGGGTAGTATCCAACTCTTCCTTTTCAAATTCAACGGTGGGTAAAGAAGCAACATTTCCCTGATCGTTTCCCTGAGCATCCTCCGAACCGTCCGTGCCTACGATCTCGTAATCTTCTATAGTGATAGGAGGAACAGAACTTGCGAAAGCAAAGGTGGTTGACAGGGCGGTTGTGGCCGTAATAGTTGCTGGCACGCTATCAAAGGTGTCGACCTCACCCACTAAATTCTCAACAGACAACGGGTCAACCAAAGAAGTCCAAACAACAATAAGAGCCGACCGCTTCGCTACAACATTCTCCCTAATCCTCTCGACTCGGGAATGAGTAACACTTAGAGCAAATGACAGAGATGTTTCACCCAGGACCACTTGATCTTCAGACTGATGAACATGAAGCATTAATTAATCAACATGTGGCTGCAATTCACTCATTCCTAGAGCATCAGCAAGTGGACCTTCCAGTCGAAGGAGGTTTATAATATCCTCCACACTTGCATTCTAGTGAGACTTTAGTTCAACAAGTAAGGGGAATTCCACCTCGTGGAAGCTCTGCAAGGCAAAGTTATAATCCGCTTCCGCAGCCGGATTGTAGGCAACAACATCCGCCAGACACCTGCCTGCCTTTCTGTGGTCAATGCCGGCTGATAATCCATCCTGCATCCATAGCACGGCTAATGGCTGCCCCCGAAGTTAAAAGACACTCCTGATAGTTTAAACATTTAACAACGGCAAGCTTTAGGCCATAGGTCAATAGCCACCTTTGGCCAGATATAGTAGTAAGGAGGTGGGGATAAAACTTTTCCTCCAGATGAAGAGCCATTTCCAGAAGATCAACGTCCAGCTTTGCCACCTTATCATTAACAATATTCATCTGAGCATCCTGGAACTCTTCAATCAGCTCCTTCAACCGCTCATATCCTGAAACTTGGTCGCGAAGGCCGGAACATATGTTCTCCAGCGCATGCACCTATCATGACAAAAGTATAAACGGATAAGAAAAAATAGAGAAAAATATGCAAGACATATAAATTCCGGAGTGCATACCTGATCCACAAGACCATCCTTTTGAGATCTGAGAGAAGACACAGCAGTATTCAAATCCTTAAGCTCAAGATCCTTGGCAGCAACCGAAGATTGGAGCTATGCGATTTTTCCATCAAGAGAATCCTTTTCATCTTTAAGAGCCACATTCTTCTGCTTCTATCTCATCCGCATGTATTTTCTCCGTGGCCTCAGCGGCAGAAACCTGTGCACGAGTGGCCTTTGCAGCCTCAGTTTCCTTCAGTAACAACTGGGCTTTCAAACTCTCAACCTCATCATCTCTAGCCTTTAGCAAATCAGCTTGTTTCTCGCACTCAGACTCTAACCTTTTCCTATAGAATCAATCCTATGATCCAAACCAAACCGGAGATCTACCTACCCAAGGATAAATCCAAAGATAGAAATGACAGACCTTAGTAGAAGGAAATGAATGTAAATGGGAAAAATGCCGACTAGATTGATTAACACGGGAACAATCACACAAGGTGTTAGTAATAGACGATCTGGTATGCCATTGAGGGCGTTGAAGAATGAAAAATACATTGAATGTATATAAAGGTCTAAAGAAGAATCCCTCCACATCAACGTTTAAGAGCAGAAACCGGGTAATACGATAATGCTGTCATGAATCTCAATTGATTGCTGATATTGAAAACGACATCATTGGACCCAGAAATCAATGCACAACCCTCCCCAGCCATTCGGGTTTCCTCTAACAAGAAACTTGTCTCATTTGGTCACGGAGATACACACGTAATCTATTGACTCTCACTCCCGATATTGTTGATACTGATAGGGTGGCAACCTGCTTCCAGGCCTCCGATACTAAAACCAAAATGCACTATATCGATTCTAGAACTAAGAGATCAATCAAAAATGCTCGTTAGGACACATTCCATTTCAAACACTTGTTTGAACATCATAAGTTTCATAAGCAGTTAACAAGAGTCCTAACGCAAATATCATTGTGATCTTTTGCCATAACATTCAGAGTGATACTCTTAGTATCACAATGACTAATTGGAAATCCTTCCATTGTCGATCATCAAACAGCAGCGGCGTATGGACCTTGAGCGACGATACATATTAATCAAACTTGTGACAACCGGAATCGATTGTCATTTATTTTTACTTTGTAAAGTTAATTATATATGTGAATAAGACGCGCACGCAATAGGGCATGACCCAATGAATGTTATTCCGCATAACGAAAGGATGAGTAACCTAATAATTCACTCAACGTACATAAGAGGTATTATAAGCCTGGTACTACGAGAATAACCCATAAATATTCAAACAAGACTATCATTTTAAGCATATCACTAACGATATTAAAAAAGGTAGCAATAGTAGCATTCGAACAGTAAAAATGTTAACGTGTTACAAAACTTTTCTAAGTACAAAAAGCGCCGTAAAAAGGCCACACATGGCCGCGATCTATAGTATCAACAAAAGAAAGATCCGGAAACACCATTACAAGATTAGTTCAGCTAGGTGGGTCACGCTCCGGAGTAGTATCCAGCTCCTCTTTCTCAAATTCAACTGTGGGGAAAGAAGAAACATTTCCCTGACCATTTCCCTAAGCATCCTCTGGACCATCTGTACCTACGATTTCGTAATCTTCTATAGTAATAGGAGGAACAGAACTTGCAGAAGCAAAGGTGGTTGACAGGGCAGTTGTGGTCGCAACAGTCGCTGGCACGCTGTTAGAAGTGCCGGCCTCACCCACTAACTTCTCAACAGACAACGGGTCAACCAAAGGAGTCCAAACACCAATAAGAGCCGACCGCTTTGCTGTAACATTTTCCCTGATCCTCTTAACTCTGGAGTGGGTAACACTTAGAGAAAATGACAGAGACGTTTCACACAGGACCACATGGTCTTCAGATCGATGAATAGGAAGCATCAATTGATCAACATTTGGCTGCAAGTCATTCATTCTTGGAGCATCAACAAGTGGACCTTCCAGTCAAAGGAGGTTCATAATATCCTCCACATTTGCATTCCTGTGTGATTTTAGTTCGGCGAGTAAGGGGAAATCCACCTCCCGGAGCCTCTGAATGGCGGATTTATAATCCGCTTCCGCAGCCGAATTATAGGCAACAACATCCGCCAGACTCCTACCTACCTTACCATGGTCAATGGCGGGCGATAACCCATCCTGCATTCCCTTCTCAGTGGTATGGTTAATGGCTGCTCCCAAAGCTGAAAGATACTCCTGAGAGTTTAAGCATTTAACAACAACAAGCTTCAGGCCATAGGTCAATAGCCACCTCCGGCCAGATATAGTAGTAAGGAGGTGGGGGTAAAACTTTTCCTCCAGGTGAAGAGCCATTTCCAGAAGGTCAGCGTCCAACTTTGCCACCTTATCATTAACAATATTCATCTGAACATCCTGGAACTCTTCAATCTGCTCCTTCAGCCGCTCATAGCCTGAAACCTGGTCATGAAGGCCGGAACATGTGGTCTCCAGCGCATGCACCTATCATGACAAAAGTATAAACAGACAAGAAAAAATAGAAAAGAATATGCAAGACATATGAGTTCCGGAAGTACATACCTGATCCACACGATCATCCTTCTAGGATCGGAGAGAAGATACCGCAACATTCAAATCCTTAAGCTCAAGATCCTTGGTAGAAACCGAAGATTAGAGCTCTGCGACTTTCCCATCAAGAGACTCCTTCTCATTTTTAAGAGCCACATTCCTCTGTTTCAAGGCATCTATTTCATTAGTATGTATCTTCTCCGTGGCCTCAGCGGCAGAAACTTGAGCACGGAGATGAGCGGCCTTCGCGACCTCAGTTTCCTTCAATAGCAACTGGGCTTTCAAACTCTCAACTTCAGCATCTCTAGCCTTCAACAAATCATCTTGTTTCTCGCACTCAGACTCTAACCTTCTCCTCTCACTCAAACAATATTCAGTTCGCATCCTGACTTCCGCGTTCAGACAAGCTTGATGAGAGGTCCGAATATTAAACTCCATAAACAGATGGTGATAATCCATCTCACGGATTTGAGAAAATAACACGGGAGGGGCCAAGTGGTCAATAAATTCTCGAGAAACATCATGATCATCAAGCAAAGTGTCATTAGATATATTCCACTGCGAAACAAAAACCTCGTGAAGGGTCTCAGAGTTAATGTCCTGGGATCCCATTGAAAGATCCTCCCCGGGAATATGGGAAGAGCCCGCAGCATTTGGTTTCACCGTTCCTGTGAAATCAGAATCATGAAACATCGAGGCATGAACCGGAGAAATAACCTTGGTACCGGTTACCGGAGCCGAAGCAGAAGGAATGCTAGCAACATTGGTGGTAATCACTGCCTCGGTCATTACTGGAGGAGGAGCTACAGACCTGACAAAAGAGTCAATCCCAGCATCAGCAGCGTTGGTACTAGAGTGATGGGAAGAGTCTAAGGAAATAAAAAACCTTTCAGATGCGCCGATGGTGCGAAGATTAAGCCCAGTAATGGAATCAGTAGGGGCACCACTTTAATGCTCCTGCGTGGCAAAAACAGAAGAAGTAACTAAAGGTAAGGTGTCCACAGCCTCGACGCCAGCCTCAACATTTAGAATGCTACTTGCTAATAGTTCCCTGAGGGCGGATGGAGATTTACCGCCAGTAGTGGCCCCACTAGAAGTTCTGTGGTCTCCCTTTAACTTCTTAAGAGGATGAGAAGAACTACTAGCATTCGTAACAGCTTGCCTTTTCTTGCATGGACGCTTAGGCCTCTCAGCAACCACATTCTCATTAGCAATAATCCTAACCCCCGTGACCAATTCAGTCCCAGCTTCTTGACCACCACCGACAGCAAAATCCCCCTGATTCACACTGCCACCTTCATCAAACAATCTCTCCACACTTGCCTCCAATTCACTCTCCACATGAGCTGGGGCAACCTGTAGAAGCGGAACTACACGCCCTACAGTGGAATCCAAAAGTCTTGCTTCCTCCTCAGCACGTTCCCGTTCCCCAACCTTCACCTTAGTAGGATTCGCAACTTGGATAATAGCAAGAAAGTCCATCTCTGCAAAAATTAACAAATAATCAAAGACAAGTTCAAAAAGCTACAAGTTGAACAATATACAATGACAAACACCCACCCGTTCTGTCATCATGAAGAAAAGTGGGATAAGTATCCTCATCCAGAGTATAATTACGACTCATCCCAATAAAATAAAGGAAGGGCTCCGAAAACTTCCGGAACGGAGCTGGACGAGCAACAAGGACAGAATAATCATCCGCACTAAACTCCGTTGACTTTGGAAAAGGGTCTCTAAAGACACTTTTGCCGGTATGCCACAGAAAGGAAGCAGGACAAGCAAAAGAATCGACCCAGAAGAAATGGTCATTCTAGCGTTTATGTGAATCTAAGGGTTTGGTATAACACACGACTTCACTATCCAGACTTTTACTAAAAGACATCCACCCCTTGTTTTTAGAATTTACGTAAAAGCAGCGGAACAACTCAACTGTTGGTTTAATACCATGAACACGGCATAAGATCTCAAAGTGAGAAACTTTATTCGCCGCAATAACAGAGAGTTGATACAGATTGATGCGATAATGCCTAAGCACGTTAATAAGAAAAGTGGAAAGAGGTCATCGGAAGTTGGCAAACTCGAAAAATCTAGTATATACACCAATCTTTCCAGTGGGCATTTCATGTATTGTTTGGTTAGGACTAGGCAATTGCGAATGAACATCACCAGGAATATGAAAACTTTGGCAAAAAATATAGACCTTTCTGAGTAAGAACAGACTTAATATCTGTAATACTGCTCATGATAAAAAAAAAGCAAGGATCAAAGCCTAACCTGAAAGTCTAAAGTTCTTTGAAGTAGGGCACGAAGCAGAAGAAAAAAGCTTGAAGAATTTTTAACAATGGCGATTGTAATGTGATATGAGGAAAAGGAAACAGTGAAAACTTAATCAGGTATTTATACCCATGGTATATTTAATTCAAATTAATCCCAGATGAGTACACGCGTCCATAACATCCAAGTTAACAGATAAGATTGAAAGTAAAAAATGGTGATGACAGTTAGGCAAGTAGGCCACGCAATCAAATCAGTCAGAAGACGAAAGGCCAAGAAGAGCCCACGTCTCACACGTTTCACCTAACAGGTACAACGAAACGTCGCGGAAGAAGAAAATAGTCACGAAAAAGGTAAAAAGCCGCAGAAAAAGCAGGAGTGTCACGGAACCTTACGTTTGAATTTAAATTTAACTTGATTCATGTATACTTACTTACCTTATATGAAAAATATTTGTTCTAAACTGTTTATTTGGACTTAACCGATGTATCTTCATGATTGTGTCATGTTCTTTCCATAATCACCCTCAAAAATATACACCGTGCTAGAAACTGATATACGGTGTGTGATGATAATCTTGAATATCTTGCTTGAATTGTGTTGGTTTACTTTTCGTATAAAGTATTTCGACCCAAAGTGTGGCTGGGGTATCACGAAATCTTTACGAGGATAATTCAAGAAGAACACTTTAATTCTAGGCACTAGAGATTAAAGCAAGAACAAAGAGGAATTGTATGATCTTTCGTATGTTAAATGAGACTAGATATGCTCTGTTATATAACAAAACAGTTAGACAGTTATGGCAGTTAAAGTTGGTTAAAGTTGGTTAATTTCCCAACAGTCACGACTTTTCACCAACAGGCATGTTGGTTGGGTTTTTGGCGGGAAAATAAGATAATTTCCTTAATACCGATTCATGAAAATCGTTTAGGTTTTGGGGCGCTGCCTTGGCAGCGGGACCCAAGCAAGGGGCTCTGCCCCTTGACCCCCGCTTTTCTGTCATGGTCGAGTTCATATTAGCTCAACGAGTGTGCACTCCACACTTCCCTAACTCGTATCCGAGCCTAATATGAAATCTCATCGATCTCTAGTAAATCGCCATTACCTAAAATAATTGATGACACTAAAATCACCAACACACCGTGAGGTTTGAACCAACCTTAAGATTCTTGTTAACATGTTATATGTCTTACCGCTAGCTATATGACATTTGGGGTGTTTCTTTTTTTTTTCCTGTTTGTAAATGGTTCCTGTATGAATTAATATTGCTGTTTGGAGTAAGAATAATTTCAGCATATCCATGTTTCTTTTTATCCTAAATAACTATCTTAAAATACTAAAATTCTGAATTTACCCCTGTCTTCAAAATCAATCTACACCTTATGTTTTACACTTGTAACCCAAAGTCACTCAAGAAATCGAAATACGTTCACTTGTTGAATTCCCAAATCCCATTTTAAAAATATCTTTTTACTAGTTTAACCAGATACATGGATTTAAAGTCAAAGATTGAACAACAAATAAATATTATTAAACTTTTAATCACTATAAACTTTCAAATATATAGGATAAATAAACAACACAAAGATGAGGTGATGTTTATTTGGAAAAAAAAAACAGATTCATTCATATAAATTGAGATGTTTTCTAAACAATCTAAAATAAAGAATTTAAGAGAGAAAAAACCCTTAAATTTTATGTGGATTTATACACATACGAAGACCAGGTGATGAGTTCGAAGTGAAGATTATTTTCCGGAGAAATAAGATGTGCAACGACGATGTCACAGAGTGACGGAGACGGGGTAGCAGCACGATGGATCAGATGGTTGCTATGGGAGGTGGGTGTGGAGGTGGAGAAAAACACAAGAAGAGATAAAAGAGATGAAAGATATAAAGGGTATTTAACCCTCTTTTACAACCAGGATTTTCTTCTATATTAAGCGAAAAAGAAACATCATTTTTTCTAGTTGGGTTAAGGAATTTCTCCGCCCAGGACTATTAAGCAAAAAAGAACACCCCCTTAGATATGGTTACTTACCTTATAAAATGGAATATTTTATCACATGGATGAAATTATTGCAATTGTAAACTTAAAAGGAATTTGATTACAATGACAAGTTGAGATAAGTTTTGTAAGTATAGCCAAAGGTAAATCTGTGAAGAGTAAAGAGTACCTATAACATACTTCTGTAGAAAATATTCTTTCAAGATCAGCCGACTTCCGCCGGCAACAAGTCACTCTACGCTAAAAGTAGTAAAATGTCTAGAGGTTATAACAGATTATATAAAAAATTGCTGACGAAGGTAACACAAAGTCTTGTTTTTCGACTGTTTCATATCATCTAAACGAGGAGATACAACGTGGAATGGCATGATGAAATATTGGGCTATATATACTAGGGAAGTAAACGGCTAAATATTACACATCTGAATACGGGCTCAACTTTTGGGCCTGATCAAATTCCAAAACCTGGTGACCTGAACTCTTACTTAAGTGCTCATGAGAAATGTTGTCTTTCTATATATCCTTCTTATGATAATTGTTCACCTTATACTACTATTTATTTTGTTTTGTCCAGTAGATGCCCACTTTCAAAATTCAAACAATCAAAACGCATGTAAATGTGAAATGTTATTGGATGAAAGTGGAATAATTTAACTCTTTTAAAATTGTATGAGACCAATTATCTATTGATTTATGAAAGCATCGGATCCCAATTTTCACTCAAAGATATGATTGATATGTGACGGTAGAAGGATAAGTAAGTGGAAGAATAAGAAAAATTGGAATTTCTGGCCCAATATGTGTCTAACGGAGAACTAGATATTTAATGTTATAATCAATCAAGAGTATAGTGCAAAAAGTCGTTAATATTTAGGGGTCTCAATCTAAGCTTAAACGGTTGGTCCGTTATAGTGTATAGGAGTACTTCTCCTATTAAAATATAGCTATTTGGAAATGTAATAGTTGAATGCACACTCAAAAGAACGTAGGTTTTGAATAAAATGTGTTCTTTTAGTTGGGTTGATACTTGTTCTTTTTGGGTTATTTTACATTTCTTGGAAGTTTGTTTGTAACTGTCATGGAAAACACCCAAGCTTTGTTTCGTAGAAGCTTACAGTTACTAGCTACAGTTTCTTCGCCGGTCTATAAAAAGAAAGTTCAATAGATTAAGTTTTAGTAAAAAAAAAATTTGAAAGGCGATTAATAAGTTTAGTAATATCATTAACCACATATACATTTTTTTTTTTTTTTAACCAACGGGCATTTGGTCCGATGGTATGGAGGTTTTACCCTCCTAGGCAAGGTCTCATGTTTGAGTCTTGTCTTGGGGATAAGGGTTTACTCCCGTCGTGTGTAAAGGGAAGGGTCATTTCTAAAGTGGTTGGTTCATTGCCTTTGGGCTTGGACCCAACCTGGTGGTGTTGGAGCTCGCCTTACGCTTCCATGGGCTATTCAGGGGAAAAAAAAACATATACATTTTTTTTTTGAAGGGAATACGCATTTGTATAAGATCGAAGTTAAGAGATGACTCGATAATATGACATTCTACAACTACTTATATACGTTTGTTAGATTAGTTAGTTGGTATATCTGATCTTGAGTTAATTAGATGGAATTTCCTTCTAAAGGATTATAAAAATTTGTACCATTATTATTTGACTTTTGATACAGATGTTTAATACTAAAACTAAATGGATTCCAGATCCTAAGATGTTACATGATATAATCAAATACGTGCGAACGAATTGTTCTACCAATATATTCGGCATCTTTAACTAATTAAATAGACCTTTCATTATGGAATATATACAAGTAGTTGTCACCACCCACTCACCACATGCAAACATTCCACTTCAAATTAATGAATCTCCAAATGTTTTCGTATCAAAGAACATGGTGCTCTAAAACAATCTGCTTGTTTAAGTCAATTGTTATCCTAATGTTTGTTTCGATCCGCAGGGCTTGGTTTTCATACCAGGAGTCGTCTTTTAGAGATAAATATGCACAGAAAAGTTGTATTTTGATGGAATAAGAATGACAAATTTGGCAAACAAAATATGCACAGAAAGTGTAAATGATGGAATAAGAATGACAAATTTATCTAAATCTAGTTAACAATATATAAGTTTTTGTTGGTCAAGTGTCATAATCTTTCCTCATTCTGCTTCTGCCAGAAATAAATTAGGTTTACCTTACCCCTGCCCCACTTGGCCGTCCCATACCAATTATATCAACTGCAAACCATAACTTCATAAACTTCCTCATTTATGGGCACTTTAGTTTTTTTATTTGTTTCGTTTATATCTTACTTATGATGTCTTTTATGTTGTAATTGAAATAACATACTTCAAATAGTACTATGGATCTTATTGTAGTGTTAGTTATGGAAAATATGACAAAGTTTACATAGTTGTGACTGGTGTCATCTCATGGACAAGTGCATTCTTGTTAACACGAAAGATTTTCCCTAAACGATCTTTCGATTTTTGCAATCGTATCGTTTCTGTGATGCATGCTTTTTTTGCGATCTTTTTGGCATGTATGTCTGTTCAAGACTGGAAATGCCCGGTTTGTCCGTTAGCATCAGATTCTTCTCCTCTTCAGGTTCAATTCAAAACAAGTTTCAAATCTTGTTTTATTTTTTTTGGTTACTTTTGTGAAAAAATTTATTTATCTTAAATGTTTCTTGTTATTTATTAACAGATGCGAGCTTTGGGAGTTAGTCTTGCTTATTTAATATATGATTTAGTATGTTGTTTGTTTGACAAGAATATAAAGATCGATAATTCGGTTCATCATTTAGTTGGTATTGTTGGAGCTATAGCAGGCCTTGCTTATGAAAAGGTGCCATTTTAATTGAGGCTAATTGTTTATAAATGTCTCTTAGTTCACTTTTCTAAATCTGTGTAGCGTATCAACTTTTTTTTATGTATCTTATTTCTGGGTTTCGTCTTTTTTTTTATCATATTTCATTTGTGTGTATTATTTTGATCATTTTACCCCTCCCCCGGTTAATATGAGTTTGTAAAAGAATGGTAACTGGTCAAATCTATACAAACAATTGGAATATGATACACCAAAAAGACAAAACTCAAAAGTAAAATACACAAAAAAGAAAAAGAATTAATACGCTACACAGACGTATAAAAAGCGCCAAATAAGATACATTTACAAGTAATTGCCCCTTTTAATTTCTTTTAGGCAATCATAGTTTATAGGTTGATGTTTTTCTTTAAAATGATTTGGGTTTCTATATTTAGTATGTAACTTTTTTTATAAACTGTCTAGTGTGGATCCGAAATGGTGGCTACAATGGTGATCACAGAGATATCTAGTCCATTTCTACATTTGAGAGAGTGTCTCAAAGAGCTTGGTTATAAAGACACTGATCTCAATTTAGCAGCTGATGTTAGTTCCTTTTTTTTATCATCTCGTTATCGATCTATCTATATATGTTAATATAACAGTCTCTATCTTATGACATTTGTAAAATTTCTAAAGTTACTTGTCATGTAAAATAACATGTTTGAACTTTGCATTCCTCTTTAACATATATGATTGAAACATATTCAATTTATAGGTATCATTCGCAGTGATTTTCTCAGTTGCAAGAATGTGCTTTGGACCATATCTTTGCTATGTTACGCTAACTGCAAATTATCCTTTTCTCATTAAGGTATTAAAGATATCATATCTTAAAAAGTAGTAGTCTTTTAGATATTTTGTACAGCTCAGGTTTCCATTTTTTTTGGACCCTTTAAACTATATGATGTTAATATTGGAAATTTTTGCAGGCAATGGCATTGGGACTTCAGTTAGTAAGTGCTTTCTGGTTCTACAAGATTGCAAGAATGGTGAAATACAAATTGAGCAAGAGATCCACTTCCAAAACCAGTTAGCTCTAGCTAGCTCATTAATGTATAACAATTCATTCAATATATATGTACTTTTCTTGTAAATTTCTTATGAAATCTACATTTGCAACATAAAAACTCGCTTTTTTGCTTCACACCCATAATTCAGCTGAGGTTTTCAGATATATAATATGATAAAAGCAACTTAGAACAGACCATGTTTCAGGTCAATCAGCATTACAAGAAAACAGAGAGCTTGCATGCTAGGTCACGAAAGGTGACTCGGGTGGATTTCCCCATAAACAGAACATGTAATGATGTAATAAGAATGACGATGTTGGTGCACAAACGAACCTTAATTGGTTATATGTACTAGATCTAGAAAATGAACACCGTTAATCTACCCCTGCCCAACAGGTCCCCCACAAATTAATATCAACTTTAACCTAACTTAAACTTTCTGATAATTTATCGGCACTTTTGTTCATAGCTAAATTCATAATTGTTTTTTACAAGAAAACTTATGATATGATGTCTCTTATGTTGTTTTAATAACATACTTAAACTAAGGATTAATTCACTATAAGAAAAAAGAGAACGGGCGACGAGTTTATCCCCGGCGACATAAGTCGTCGGGGAAACATCGCTAAACGACAAAATGTCATCCTACGTGGCACTAATTTTACAAGACTTTTTAGTCAAAGTTGTAATACATTTTCCCCGGCGACATGTCGCCGGGGATACGTTCGTCAAAGTTCGACCAAAAAGTTCAACGAAAATCTTGGCGGCAACGTTTCCCGCTCACTTTTCCCCGGCGACAAGTCACCGGGGATAAGTTTTCCACATACCGACTATGTTTAAGCCAAGAGATTAGTGTTAATTATTTTGGAGGTGACGTGGCCTAAACATTCCCCGGCAACATGTCGCCGGGGATAATATATTGACTTTTTTTGACTGAATTAAGTAGTTATTGGTTTAATGTGGTGACGTGGCCAAAGTATTCCCCGGCGACATGTCGTCGGGGATAATATATTGACTTTGTTTGACTGCATTAAGTAGTTATTATTTATATATTTATATATTTTATAAATAATAAACATTTTATTATTTATAATTATATATTTTTATATATAATTATTTTATGAAAAAAAGTACTATGTTTTTTCGGTTCCTTACGTTTTCTCGGTTCGGTACGTTTTTTCGATTCGGTACGTTTTCTCGGTTCGGTCTGGTATGCGGTTCGTTAATAAAATTTTATACGCGACTTACAATAAAACAATAATTTTTATACATACCACTTGTAGAAACACAAGCGATGCCTTAGACCGATAATCATACGCGTTTTAGAATAAAACATACGAATTACATTATAAAAGTGGATAAA
>BQNB010033552.1:30149-52235 GCA_026074375.1 Tanacetum coccineum
TCCTGCTCAGTTTCTCCAATAGTTCTATTCAGTACTTTGTTACCATTTTTAATTACTTCCCTCAGGGAGTAATCAGTTATGAGAAAATATTGTTCTATCCTCATTAACCAGAGATCACAATCCCCTGGGTTGAGGATAGGGAGTTTAACAGTTAGAGTTGTAGAAGTAGTTCCTGCCTCTATCTTATCACTGAGAATTAGATCTAGTATGTGATGTTGGTTTATTCTTATTCAAAGCTTCACAACAAGCTCTAATACCACTTGTTGATCCCAATGAATAGATCTTTAAATCCTTAGCTTGATGTAAGGTTTAGTATCCTTGGATAAATCCAAAGGTACTAAGAATGAAACTTTGTGTATATAATATAAACTATGCGGAATCTAGTTTATACCACTAAGAAGAATAACAACAATGTATGTTTGACAAACATAAAATATAACCAAAACAATAAGCTCCAATATATTAATACGAACACTCTTTGATAGTGTTAGAGTTTACAACCTTAAAGCTATAGATACTACGAAAGACTAATATGATGTTATACTAATGCCATAACCTATGATCTCCTTTTATACACCAAGGAGTCCTTTACAAGATAACTATGAATCTTCTAAAACATTAAGCTTATATGCATATCTTTCTAAATATATAGAATATACACAAGATAACTAATACATATCTTTTAACACGTCTTTACATCTCTTCACACATCTTTATCTTCATGCAGTCTTCAATCTTTATCAGCAGTATAAATCCCTTTAGTAGTGTTAAGTTAGTACTAGCAGTACTAACTTATTCCTAGCAGTACTAACATTTTTCTAGCAGTACTAACTGGTTTATACTGCTAGTTATGACTTAAGCAGTACTAACACTTTGACTTGGCAGTACTAAGTTTAATGAGCTTAATTCCCAACAGTGTCTTCACCGAGGAACTATCAAAGATCTTATATTTCTTTAGTAAGTCCCTTGTGTATTTTTCTTGACAAATGATATTCCTTTATCATCCTGCTTGATTTGAAATCCAAGAAAGTAAGCGAGTTCACCCATCATACTCATTTCAAACTTCTTTCTTATCAGTTTCTTATTAGTTTTTCAAACTGTTAGACAAGTAAGACATCTTATTTGGTTTTAAAGATGAACAAAGTATTGACAATCCTTCCTTTGAAAAACTTGTTGTGAATGAGAAAGGTAGATAAAGTCTCATACTATGCCCTTGGTGCTTGTTTCAGTCCATAAAGCGCTTTATCAAGCTTACAGACATAGTTAGGGAATTCGCTACTTTCAAAACCAGGAGGTTATTTGACATAAACTTCTTCCTTAAGATTTTCATTCAGGAAGGCACTTTTGACATCCATCTGAAAGACTTTGAAGTTTATGTAGGTGGCAAAGGCAAGAAAGATCCTGATGGCTTCTATCCTTGCAACTGATGTAAAGGTTTCATCATAGTCAATTCATTTTTCTTGACTATAACCCTGAGCAACCAGTCTTGATTTGTTTCTTGTAACAGTTCCAAGTTCATCTTTCTTGTTCCTAAACACTCATTTTGAGCCAATGGCAATTTTCCCTTTAAGGAGTGGGACAAGTGTCCAAACTTTGTTTCTACAGAACTAATTTAATTCTTCTTGCATTGCACCAACCCACCATGGATGTTTTAGTGCCTCATATACCTTTTTAGGTTTAATCTCAAAGAGAAAGTCATCAAATAGACATTCACTTGCTGAGGAAGCTATCAGTTTGGCAGCCATACTTCTTGTAAGCATGCCTTCAGTGGGTTCACCAATGATGTTTACAAATTTAATGTGTTGATCTCTTGATCATCTATCTTGAGGTGTAGGATTTAAACTTGTAGATGCATGATGAATTATAGGATACTGAGTTATGTTAAGGACTGAAAAATCAGTAATAGATATTGAGGTTTCAGTATTGTCCCCTGGATGTTCATCAGTGGGTTGATTATTGACTTGTTTATTTTGAACTGTTTATTCATGTATCCCTTTAGTGTTTATCAAGTCAGGAGGACCTTCAGTTTCCTCAGTGTGGGGAATTTTTTTCTCATTTGGAGTAATTACTTCAGGGACCTGAGTTGTTTCTATGAGTTCAGTTAATGAACGATTGTGAGGTGTAATGTAGTATGAAATATCATAATTTTCTAGATAGATCATCCTCATGAAGAAGTTCATCATGAGGATATCTGGATGAATCATCAATTCTAATTTCATCGGCTGAAGTGTTGGTAAACTTGATGGATTCCATACTCTTATCAAATGTAACATGATAAGTTTCCTCAACTTGTTGTCTTATAGTGTTAAAGACTCTGAAGGCTTTAGAAACAAAATAGTATCCTAGAAAGTATCCATCATCAGCCTTTGCATCAAATTTGCCTAAATGATCCTTGTGATTATGAATAAACACAAGACATCCAAACACATAAAAGTAGCTGATGTTAGGGATCCTTTCTCTAAATATTTTATAAGGAGTTTTATCATGTCTTTTGACAATGATTGATCTATTCTAAGTGTAGCAGGCAATTCTAACTACTTCAGTCCAGAAATGCTTAGAGAGTACTAAACCATTCAACATTGTTCTATTAGCCTCAATGAAAGTTCTGCTATTCCTTTCAGCCACACCATTTTGTTCAGGTGTGTAGGGAGAAGAGAAGTTATGAGAAATTCCTTTCTCATCACAAAAACTCTCAAGTTTAGAATTTCTAAACTCAGTACCATTATCAGTTCTGATTTGTTTGACTTTGACATCATTTTGGTTTTCAGCCATTCTAATAAAGGACATTATTGTTTTAGCTGCTTGACTATTCTTCTTGAGAAAGTGAACCCATGTATATCTTGAGTATTCATCAACAATGTGAAAGTCTAAAGAATCGTTGTAAGCTCAGATTATTTAGATCTATATCTAGGAAAAATAACAATGAACATGAAAGAATGCATAGCGGAAACCCTTTCCATGTTGCTAACAATTTTTGTGTAATGCAGGAGTAGCATAAGTTCTGGTGTGAGAGTTGAAGAAGTCCTCTTTTGTTTGTTTAAACAGATTTGACGAAATCCTTGGATATCATTAAAAACTTGTGTGTGCTACCAAATTCTTCACCATAGCATCAAAGCTCATTTTTTAAAAATTGAATGTCCTGTTGTGCCAAGCAAATTATAGCAGTTGCTATAATTGGCTACTAAATTGCTCCTAATCTGTTGTCTTTGGACTTAAACAGTGAAGGATTGTATGAATGAAAAACATCCACTAGGGAGAAAAGAGTCCCTTTTGAAAAGTAAGTCTAGCAGAATCAGACACATACCCTATAAGAGTAACTTGCTCAAAAATCTCTGTATTTGGTAAAGAAGTAATACCATCAGAGTTCTTCAACTTTGAGGTGTCTTCTTAGAGATGCTTCAGTGATAGTCTTGACTTGTCCGTCATGCTAGCAGTTATTTCCAATTCTCCATCATCAGTTGTCTAGCAGTAGATGTTCCCTAAAACTATTGGATAATGAAATATATTATCTTGATTTACTCAATAAAGTGCATACCTGATATGACTAGCATTTAGAAAATCCACAATTTTATGAAAGGCTTTACTTCCCTCTGGCTTCTGTAAGTAGGCCACCATGTTGTGTTTGGCGTAAAACTCCAAATTTGCCATTTGATGAGAGAAAAATACGAGTAAAGTTCTGGGTTAGGCTCGTTTATGAGAGAATGTAAGGTTGACAAACTTAATTGAGATAATATAGAGAGCACGTAGGGTTGTGATTTGACCGACTAAAAGAATTTTGTTCTTATCTTGAAGAAATCTTATGAATTTATAAAAAGATCATGAATTCTCCAATTAGTCAAACCCTATAGGCTATAAACAAGGCAGTTTGGCAGAAATATCTCAACGGCTAGAATTAGTGAAGGAAATTCTGTTATGGCTCAAACAGTACTAACGGTCATCTAGCAGTACTAATTTTAGCCTAACAGTACTAACTTTAAGCCCATCAGTACTAAAAGTAGGAGATTAAAAAAATAACAGATTTTAAACGAGAGGGGTATTTATACATCCTATGGGCCGGCTTTCATTAAGCTTTATGGGCCGAGTAGGTTTGTTTCTTGGGTCAGGCTCGGGATAACTTAGGCTTAAGCCCGCAACGCATACAATATTAGATTAAATAACGAGCCCGATACCCGTAACTAGCCTATTACAACATTTAATAAATAAAGACCGAAGCTTCCTCGTTGAGTGACCGAGCTTCCTTGTTCGACTTAATATTTTGAGGCTAACAACAACAATAACATCTTGAGTCATCCGTTGAACATTGTTGATCCCAAACCTTGATCGATTCCTTAACTTGTCTAAGGTTAAATTACCTTGGGTAAATCCAAAATAACTTATTGTAGAAACTTTGTGTGTATACTAAAGTGTATGCAGAATCTACACCTTAATAACTAGAAGTATTATGAATAAAACAGTAATTGTGAATGAACAAAGATATAACCAAACGCTCCAATATTATTTGATGAATAATACGAGTACTCTTGACTAGTACTAGGGTTTACAACCTTGAAGCTTTTAATCGACTTAACAACTATGAAAATCTTATGTCTCAACTAATGCCCTAGAGCCTCCTTTTATAGATTAAGGAGTCCTAGTCGGCTTACAACACACGCTAAAGATAAACATAAACTTATAGAATATTCTGATACAATCTATTCTATAAATATCTTCTAATCTTCATCTCCAAGTAATCTTTATCTCTGGAATCTCTGACTTCCCTTAGCAGTATTAATCTTCTCTGACAATACAAACTAACACTAGCAATATTAATCTTGTGCTAGCAGTATTAACCCAGTTAATACTGTTAGTTATAATCTGAGCAGTATTAACCTTTTGAACTAGAAGTACTAACTTGTGAAGATTTATTCCCAACAATCCTCCCCTAAACTTGTGATTTACCTTTAAATCTTAAGTTTCTTCTGAATCAAATCTTCTAGTTTACTCTGCTGAGGATGCTTTCAAACACACTATCTTTACTGATGAAGTTGAGACATAATAAACCTTAAAAGCTCATATGCCATCTCAGTGACATTATAATTCACATGAAGTTTCCATTGAAGCATTCTTGTTAGTGTATCCTGTGGAAGTGGATACTTCTTCTCAACTAGCATATGAATACTTACTTCTCCCAGCATCAAAGAGTGAACCCCACAAGAATCATAGAGTTTCCATTCTATCAACTCTTGACTGTGATGATTTTTCCAGACTGCATCATCACCATCTGGTTCAAACATAATCTTCATATCTCCCCAGAGCACTAGATCATCAAAACCTGGTCTTGTAGATGCATACTTCTCATTAAAAAGTCTGTACAACACAATCAGATCTTCTCTATCAAAATCATTTAGCATCTCACTAAAGTATATATAAGTCTTGTAACTTCCATCTGCCCTGTGTATCTCATAGTATCCCACATCTCCTTTGCAATATGATTTCCAATTAACTATTGGAGATTTAACAGCCAATGGAATCACACTAATTATTTCTTCAGAATCAGAAATAACTTCCACATACTCCATAAGTGTAAGTTTTTCTGGATCATCCTGCATCTTCTGTCTTTTATCCTTGTCCTCTCTACCTTTTGCAACCTTTCTTTTCAATCTTCCTCCAGCTTTCTTAGAGCTTTCTTTCACAACTTGTTCAGCTACAACATCTTCTTGCTGAACTATCTCTTCTTCAACTTGTTTTGATGATTCTGCATCCTTTTTCTTTTCCTTTTCTTCTCTAGCAGGTTGCTTTTGAACAAAACCTGAAGCTTCAATTTTCTCATTCTTCTTAATAGATTCTTGTTGAAGATCAAATCCAGGTCTCTTCATCACTTCCTTTTCAATCTCAAAATCCTTAGGTACAAAAGCATGATTTTGATCCCATACGCTTTCAAATATAGGTCTAATATCTTCATAGCTCATTCCCTTGAAATGACTCTGCTTGTATCCTCCCTGATTCTTCAAATACGTACACATGTTCTTCCTTACTTCAGCTACAGAGAAAGATCTATTCTGAAGTGCATGGTATCTTAGCACAGCAGGATCACTCCAATCAATATCATGAGCTTGATTAACTTTAGCTACAACTTTAACCCTTTCATCCAACTGTTTTTGCAATTCTAAGGCTTTTTCAAGATCATTCTTCTCTTGTTCTTGTCTTGCTGTATCCTTTGCTAACTCTTCAGCATATAGATTTTGAGCTACCTCTTCATCATGACTTATCTGTTTATACTCTCCTTTCTTAAACTTCTTTATAATCTCATTCACTTCCATTACAAATTTACCTTCTCTTTGGCCTGGATCTTTATCTTTTACTGGGATAGAATCACCAGCATTATTAACAGAAGCTTTAGCAGTACTAAAAAAATCACTAGCAATATTAACTGCTTCACTACCAGTATTAACATCAATTACATCTCTTATTCTTCTTGTGTAAGTCTGAACCTCTAAAACTGTCTTTGGAACTGTATCACTTTTACCTGCATTAGCTAGAATCTTTGCAGCACTCAAAACTCCAAGTTGATCTTCAGGGCTAATATCTGAACTATGTGCCTCCCCTGAAGCACTAATCTTAGTAGGAGTAACAAAGTGAAAATCTTCTGCAGCATGTGGTTGAAGTAAAGAAGTATCAACATCCAAGTCAATGTCTTCTATCATCCTCCTTTATTTGGAAGAATCCTCTGCAGGTAAATCAGCTTCATCCTCAGAGATGACAATCTGAAACTTTCTTTTTGTGTGTTTGGACTTTTCTGTCTTCAACTGATCTTCAAGAGATTTAACCCTCTGTACTAACTCTGTATATACTTTACCATAGATCTGCTTCGTGTTCTTAAGTTCAGTCTCTAAGCCTTCCACCTTCTTTGATAATTTAAGTACAAGATCCGTCAATTCAGTTTGTGATAAACTGCCCTCAGCACTTCCAGGTGTGTTAAGTCCTGAGAGAGGTGCATCATCGAGCCTGGTAGGGGTCTTATGGATGATACCACTGCCTTAACCTGCTTCTAAGACAATGTCAGTAGTGGCAGCCCCTCCAGCATCAACATCCACACTTGTGAATGTTGCCTCATCTGCTACTTGGGTTTGAGTAGGAAACTGAGACTGAGGAATCTCAGCTGCCTGTCTGTTTATATTCCTAAGTGGTGATGAAATTTGTGATTGATGTGTTTGGTAGGATAAGGATGGTGATAAGGATGGTGAAGATGTTATTCTTGAAGGAGATGTTGCAGGTGTAGTGGTTGATGTAGAGGATTGTGGTTGTTCTGTAACTGGTGGTTGTGAAGTAGAGGGAGTATCAACAATGGGTGTGTGTTGGGATGCAGCTGGGATTGCTGATCCTTCACCCAGACCAGTTTGATCAATAATAAGCATAGTGGGTAACAAAGGTGTATGTACCCTAGAAAAACCTCTTTTCATATTGCCAAAAACCTTTTGAGTTAAAATTGGGGCAATATGTGTTCTTGAGTGAGGAAGTAAAGTGCTGACATCCATGTTCAAAAAGAGTTGTAAAAATCTTGGATACATTAAAAACTTTGTCTTACTATCCAAGTTTTTCACCATACCATCAAAAATGAGTTTAGAAAAATTAAAAATCCTGTTATTGGCTAAACAAATAAGTGCAGTAGCAATATTACTACTGAACTGATCCCAACCAGTGGATTTAAAACTTATACAATGCAAGATGGTATGGATTAGGAACTTCCATTGAGGGGAAAATTTATTTTTGTAAAAAGTAAGATGATCAGAATCAGTAACATACCCCATCAATGCAAGCTGTTCAAAAATTTCAGTAGTAGACATATTACTAATACCATCTGCATCTGCTAATTGAAGTGAACTTCTAACAGATGCTTCAGTAATAGTCTTATCATGCCCATCAACTGTAGCTTTTATTTCTACTTCCCCTGAATCAAGTGTTTTGACAGTTGCGGTCTGCCAAAACTGTTTGATTTGAGAAGTATAGATAGTAGGATTTGTAATGAGGGCATACCTTAAGGTGCTTCGATTCAGGAAATCCACTATCTCATGAAACCCTTCACTGTTCTTAGGTTTCTTCAGAAAAGCCACCATGTTATGTTTATCGCAAAATTGCAAATTGGCCATGGTAAGTGATTAAAAAGCAAATTGGATATATGAGTTGAGTGTTAGTACTGGGTTATGATCGTTTAAGTGTGTTAGTGCTGTTTGCAAAGGGAATTGTATTAATATTGAGAATTGGTAGGCTGTTGATTGGACCGACTTGAACAGTATTGTTTCTTTGTCACAAAGAAATCGTATAAAAGGAAGTAAAATCAAAGATTATCCAATTAACAAACCTATAAACGAAGTAAGTGCCTTAAATATCTCAACGGTTATAAGGAAAACCAAATTCCCTTCTAACAGCACTAACGGTAACATAGCAGCATTAATATTAGTACTAGCAGTATTAACCTTTTGGCCTAGCAGTACTAATATTGACTTAGCCGTAATGAAATCTATCTAACAGTATTAATTTTTTATTCAATAATCATACACCAACATGTTATTCATCACAAGCATACTAGAAACAACTAGATAGACATGTGAGAATTCATGAGGATCCATATCTATGTATAACCTATGAATGAATGTTAAAACCACTAAGCAAACTTCAATATCAGTATTAACCCATATCATCCCTTTGTGGCTTGCCCTGCACATAAAAACAAGGAAATTAGTTTCCTTTGAGGACCCAAGCCATTACTGACTTGGATCTGCCTCGTGCATCAATGTAGTTATTTCTTTTGAAAACAAGTGATGCACCATTAGGTCTGGTAGGTTTTCAAACCTAACATGCTGAGGTCTTAACAACATTGACCCTTTTTGCCCTAACAACATTAACTAGTATTGTATATGGCCTAGCAGTATTAACTGCTTCGGGCCTAACAGTGTAACAGTGTCCCATGACAGTATTAACCTTTTGATGAAAATATTTGTTAGTTAATGTTGTTTTCTTATAAAAGGGCCTCTGATCAGTTGATTGTGCTTGTTTAAAAAAATGTGACATTGATCTAGCACTATGAACTGTTGGTTTGGGTTGAGCAGTATAAACAGGCCTAGCAGTATTAAGTGGTGTTAGGCCAGATTTCAGCAAAACTACTCTTGGAACCATATTCCTGTGAGCACTAGGGTGTGAGGTTTTGGCATAATAGTCATAATCCACCATATTGAAATTATTCCTAGACACCATCCTTTTACTTTGATGGTGATGACAGTTAATCTGCACATGGTTAAAACTCCCACAAACAAAACAAGCTTTGTTATACATCACAAAATCACTTCCTAGTTGATTGGACTTCTGTCCATTCCAGTTTCTTTGATTCCCCCTAGGACTTTGTGATCTATACATCTCTGCATACTTAACTGACTTTCTAACTGGTTTTTTATTATTTTTAGGTTTGACAAAATCTATCTTTTTATCAGCAGGAAAAACAATTTCTGAATCAACATTAAGTGGAGACACAATAGAGCTATTTTCATTTTCTGACACTTGTTTTTTTACCAAAGAGTCATCAGTATTTTCCTTAGAATTATCTGATTTTTTATCAATCTTAGACTCTAGATTACTGTCCCTAGGACCATAACTTTTAAATTCAAGCTCTTTAAATTCATCAAGACCAGAATAAGACAAATCAAGTTTTGTAGGTGCATTATAGATTAAATGATGGGGTGGTGGAACAACATTATACCCCAAACCCTTTTTACTTTTGTCAGTTATCTGACTCCCTAACAACTTGTCTAGGCACTTTGAGGCATTATCAAATTTCTCAATTTTAAATTCAATACCCTTTTTTCTTGCTTAACCTTTTCAAACTCACTTTTAAGCACACTGATTTCATATTCTTTGCAAGCTACTTCTCTTTTAAGAACTGCAACTTCTTCACTAAAAAGAACCTCATTCTTTCTATATGTGACAAGTTGTTCTTCTACAGTCGTTAAACCTCTTTTATAAGTAGTTGCTTTAAATTCAGTTTGATTAAGCTTAACAATTAAATCATCACACTGTTTCTTAAGAGTTTCATAGGTTTTCAGACAAGTTTTAGTGCAAGATTTATCATTGTTTACCTCAGAGTCTAAAAACGCCATTAGAGCCATGTTTTTCTGAACCTGTTCTTCTGCCATATCACTCCAGTCAAAACCAACACCATTTATAGCCAACATTGCCTTTGAAGATGTGTCTTCATTGTTTCCTTGCTTCCTAGTGTTGTCTTGATATCTGAACTGACCATCTTTGTTCCTTGGTGCTCTACATTCCCTGTCAAAGTGTCTCATCTTGTAACAGTTGAAACACTCTACCTTGGATTTATCATACCCACCAGTATCATTAGCATTAATGAAAATTTTCTTGCCTGTCCTCTGAAAGTACCTCTTTGCCATCATACTTAGCAGAGAGAGCTGCCACTTCAAATCCATTGCTTCCAGATCATCTTCATAAATTAGCTCTAAGTCCTGCTATAGGAGATTAGAACCATTGGGATTCTTAACCATGAAAGAATACACAGCATTATCACTGAAGTTAGCAGTACTAACTTGAGGACTAGCAGTGTTAACATGAGGGATAACAGTACTAAATTCATAAGCAGGTTTAGCAGTATTAACATCATTAGTACTGCTAGTGCTTGGAGCAGTCATAAAGGCCATGTTTTGAGCACTAGTACTTGAACTAACAGATTTCTTTACATCTTGTTCAACAATTTTGAAGTTGTTGTACAAATCATCAATGCTCATTGTTTCAATATCAGCCTTATTCATCCAGACTATAACATGAGTATTCCACTCATGAGGCAAGCTTCTTAAAAAATTTGAATTTAGGTCTTCTTGAGTGATGACCACACCCAAAATTGCAAGCCTACTAACAATCTTCTGGAGCCTGTTAAAGATAGAGTCAAGTGACTTTATGCTTGATGCACTAAAATTTTCATATTGTTGCTTCAAAAGTGTCTTCTGTATTTTCCTAGTGGCTTCATTACCTCCAAATCGTGTTTCAATAGCAGCAAACATTGTTTTAGCATCACTGTATTGACTGAAAGTAAGTTAATGTTCATTGGGAAGAGCCATGAGTAGCAAGCTTCTAGCCTTCACATCATTCTTCTTGTTGGTCTTCTCTTCAGCAGTTGCAGGTACTGACATCTATGTAACTGAGGAACCATTCTCTTGTGTTGTTTATGGTACAGATACCCATGAGTTACCATTCTCTATGACCTCCCATAGAGCATAGTCTTGAACTAGAAGTACTGCTTGATTCTTATCACCCACGTCTCATACTCACCTAATTTGAATATGGGAAGCTTAGCAGTAGTATTACTCTGTGCAGATTCAAATTCCATGATTTCAAGATCAAAGTTTCTCAAAGCATAAGCTCTAATACCACTTGTTGATCCCAAGCCTTGATTGATTCCTTAGCTTGTCTAAGGTTAAATTACCTTGGGTAAATCCAAAATAACTTATTGTAGAAACTTTGTGTGTGTATACTAAAGTGTATGCGGAATCTATACCTTAATAACTAAAAGTATTATGAATTAAAATAGTAATTGTGAATGAACAAAGATATAACCAAACACCCTGATATTATTTGATGAATAATACGAGTACTCTTGACGAGTACTAGGGTTTACAACCTTGAAGCTTTTAATCGACTTAACAACTATGAAAATCTTATATCTCAACTAATGCCTTAGAGCCTCTTTTTTAAGATTAAGAAGTCCTAGTCGGCTTACAACACACACTAAAGATAAACATAAACTTATAGAATATTCTGATACAATCTATTCTATAAATATCTTCTAATCTTCATCTCTAAGTAATCTTTATCTCTGGAATCTCTTACTTCCCTTAGGAGTATTAATCTTCTCTGACAGTATAAACTAACACTAGCAGTATTAATCTTGTGCTAGCAGTATTAACCCAGTTAATAATGTTAGTTATAATCTGAGCAGTATTAACCTTTTGAACTAGAAGTACTAACTTGTGAAGATTTATTCCCAATAATTATTAAGAGTATAATTTATAACTTTTCTTATTTTATTTTTGTTGGTTACGTAAAATGCTTACGTTTCGCAATAAAATACATTTAGGCATACACGGAAATACCTATACCTATCTATACTTAAACAAATACCCACTACTATACCTAATACCCAAAAAATAACTTATTTTCTCACACAATAAGCAATGGGGCCGGTTCATACATACATACACACTTAATACATTTTCAAACTCACTGGTATCTTTCTTTAAACCAACCTAGTACCAAATTACCTTACACAAGTTGTACCCTAAACACATGTTACTACAAATTGTCTAATCTTAGTACCTTAAAACCTACCCCATTCGTCCATTATGCATGGATAGGAGGAGAGCACCTTACATTTTCTTACAATGTGTACCATTAACCATACTTCCTAACCTTGGTTAGTTTTAGGATAATACATGTGCTAGTTACTATATAAGGAAGGTCCCATGATCACTTAACTCATAGACTCTCCTATTCACTAGAAAAATTCACAAGAACTCTCTCCCTACACATAAAAGCTCACGGCTCACTATTTATCAACTAGGGTTTCATATAAAATTTATTTCTACAAAGATACATGTGTTCTATTGATCTTAGTAATCATATCTAATGTGTTTATGTTTGATTTGGAAGCTTGGGTTTTAGATTAACAAGGGTTGTAAGCAAGAAGAAGTTAGGGTTTTCTCATTAGGGTTTTGATCTTGGGTTTGCTTTATTGGATTTAAGCTTAAGTGTAAGCTTGTGTTTGTCATCCTACTATGCATCTCTAAGGTTTATTTAAGCTTTAACATTTCCATTCATTCAATTACATGCTTACATACTTGATATATATGTTAATCACCACCTAGGTTCATCTTTATGAGTTATGAAATATTACAAGGACATGTATGGTTCGAATTTATTATTTATGTTGGTGAAATAATACTTTAAAATGGAAGTACACATGTTATATAAGTGGAAATTAATTTATAAGTTTAGTTTGTAAATTAAATTGTATTGAAAGTTTTATTTACAAAAGTTATGAGCAAAGATTATAAGGAAACTTTGGAATGGACAATCTATGGACTAATTAGAGGACTAAATTTATACACAATGGAGGTTAATTTATAAACTAGAGGATTTGTGATAACTTTATTTAGTTTAAAAGTTCATAAAACAAAGTTATATAATTAATTATCTAAAACTTTCAAACCTACTGTTTAAATTCGTGTTATGAGACTTTTATTTTATATTTTATAAAAATAGTACATTTCATAAGGATCGTAAGCATGTAAAGAACTTGAAAAACCGAGCTATAACGAAGAAGATATGACGTTTGCAAGTTACGGTAATTGAATATATAAAAAGTGTTTTTATAAAAGTTATTTTATAAAAACCATTACTGCTACAGGTCTGATATAAACTTATAAATATTTTATGATAATAGCACATATCATGAGGATTCCAAACATATAAGAAACTTGAAAAAAGGAATTAAAATGCACGAGTTATGCTTTTTGCAAGTTTACATTAATTAAATACATAAAAAGTGTTTTTATAAATTCTAACCCACTGTTACTGTTCATAACAGATTTTATAAATATTATAAATGTAATATTTTGATTGTTTATCTCGTTACGATTCCGTACATGTAAAGAACAAAAGAAACGGGATTAAAATGAATAAGTTACAGGTTTTTAAAGGTTACAAAGATTAAATATGTAAAAGTAGTTTTATGAAATTTACATAACCTATAAAAGTTATTGTTCATCAGTAGCTAAAATATTATATTATAAATATAATATTTTAATAGATTTTCTTAATACGAAACCGTGGACATAAGAAACGTATAAAACGGAGTTAAAACGATATGAGTACGACATACCATCCGCAGACTGATGGGCAAAGCGAAAGGACCATTCAGACATTAGAAGATACGTTGCGCGCTTGCGTGATAGACTTTAGGAATGGTTGGGAAAGACACTTACTGCTGATCGAATTTTCATACAACAATAGTTATCATGCTAGTATTAAAGTTGCCCCATTCGAGGCTCATTATGGTTGGAAGTGTCGATTACCTATTTGTTGGGCCGAGGTCGGAGACGCTCAGCTCATCGGTCCAGAACTTATTCATGAGACAACCGAGAAGATTGTCCAAATCAAGCAAAGAATCTAAGCTGCTCGTGATCGCCAAAAGAGTTACGCCAATGTGAGGCGTAAGCCTTTAGAATTTCAAGTTGGTGATCGAGTTATGTTAAAGGTATCGCCTTGGAAAGGGGTTATACGTTTCGGCAAACGGTGGAAGTTGAACCCGGGATATATTAGAGCTTTCAAGATGTTAGCCAAAGTGGGAACCGCTGCTTACACACTCGAACTCCCTCAACAGTTAAGCAGGGTTCATAGCACGTTTAATGTATCCAATCTGAAGAAGTGTTTATTCGACGAACCGTTGGCAATCCCGTTGGATGAAATACTCATTGATGATAAACTCTGCTTCGTTGAAGAACCAGTGGGAATTATGGATCGTGAAGTCAAGTGGTTAAAGCAAAGTCGTATCCCCATCATCAAAGTTCGATGGAACTCTAGGAGATGTCCTGAGTTCACATGGGAACGTGAAGATCAATTCTGGAAGAAGTATCCGCAACTCTTCACAAAAACCACACCCTCGATAAGTGCCGCATCTTGAGCCTTGCGGACAAGGCTCCTTTAATGGGGGAAGACTATAACAATCTGTTATTTCAGGTCATTTCCTGTCTCAATTATTACCATTATTTTTTTTAGAGTTTTACGCGTTCGCTTTTAGTTATTATCGTATAGTTAAATCGCGTAAACTAAAAATCAACATTCAACGTAAACGGGCACCAAACGAATAAAAGTTTACGCCAAGCAAGTGTTATATAATTATTAAGAGTATAATTTATAACTTTTCCTATTTTATTTTTGTTGGTTACGTAAAACGCTTACGTTTCGTAATAAAATACATTTAGGCATACCCGAAAATACCTATACCTATCTATACTTAAACAAATACCCACTATTATACCTAATACCCAAAAATTAACTTATTTTCTCATACAATAAACAATGGGGCCGGTTCATACATACATACACACTTAATACATTTTCAAACTCACTAGTATCTTTCTTTAAACCAACCAAGGACCAAAGTACCTTACACAAGTTGTACCCTAAACACATGTTACTAGAAATTGTCTAATCTTAGTACCCTTAAACCCACCCCATTCGTCCATTATGCATGGATAGGAGGAGAGCACCTTGCATTTTCTTACAATGTGTACCATTAACCATACTTCCTAACCTTTGTTAGTTTAAGGATAATACATGTGCTGGTTACTATATAAGGAAGGTCCCATGATCACTTAACTCATACACTCTCCCATTCACTTAAAAATTTCACAAGAACTCTCTCCCTACACACAAAAGCTCACGGCTCACTATTTATCAACTAGGGTTTCATATAAAATTTATTTCTACAAAGATACAAGTGTTCTAGTGATCTTAGTAATCATATCTAAGGTGTTTGGGTTTGATTTGGAAGCTTGGGTTTTAGATTAACAATGGTTGTAAGCAAGAAGAAGTTAGGGTTTTCTTATTAGGGTTTTGATCTTGGGTTTGCTTTATTGGGTTTAAGCTTAAGTGTAAGCTTGTGTTCGTCATCCTACTACGCATCTCTAAGGTCTATTTAAGCTTTAACATTTCCATTGATTTAATTACATGCTTACATACTTGATATATATGTTAATCACCACCTAGGTTCATTTTTATGAGTTATGAAATATTACAAGGACATGTATGGTTCGAATTTATTATTTATGTTGGTGAAATAATACTTTAAAATGGAATTACACATCTTATATAAGTGGAAATTAATTAATAAGTTTAGTTTGTAAATTAAATTTTATTGAAAGATTTATTTACAAAAGTTATGAGCAAAGATTATAAGGACACTTTGGAATGGACAACCTATGGACTAATTAGAGGACTAAATTTATACACAAGGGATGTTAATTTATAAACTAGAGGATTTATGGTAACTTTATTTAGTTTAAAAGTTCATAAAACAAAGTTATATAATTAATTATCTAAAACTTTCAAACCTACAGTTTAAATTCGTGTAATGAGACTTTTATTTTATATTTTATAAAAATAGTACATTTCATAAAGATCGTAAGCATAAAAAGAACTTGAAAAACCGAGCTATAACGAAGAAGATATGACGTTTGCAAGTTACGGTAATTGAATATATAAAAAGTGTTTTTATAAAAGTTATTTTATAAAAACCTTTACTGTTACAGGTCTGATATAAACTTATAAATAATTTATGATAATAGTACATATCATGAGGATTCCAAACATATAAGAAACTTGAAAACAGAATTAGAATGAACAAGTTATGCTTTTTGCAAGTTTACATTAATTAAATACATAAAAAGTGTTTTTATAAAATAAATTTTATAAAAAGGGTTACCGTTCATAACAGTACGTTTTTGGAAATTATGTTACTTGGATAAAACTTTTAATTACAAATCCGTGCGTATAAGAATCACTAAAACGGAATTAAAACGGAGGAGATACGAACTATATATGATTTCAATAAATAAATTTATAGAAAGTGTTTTTATAAATTCTAACCCACTGTTACTATTCATAACAGATTTTATAAATATTATAAATGTAATATTTTGATAGTTTATCTCGTCACGATTCTGTATGTAAAGAACAAACGAAACGGGATTAAAATGAATAAGTTACGGGTTTTTAAAGGTTACAAGGATAAAATATATAAAAGTAGTTTTATGAAATTCACATAACCTATAAAAGTTACTGTTCATCAGTAGCTAAAAAATTATTATAATATTTTGATATATTTTCTTAATACGAAACCGTGGACATAAAAAACGTATAAAATGAAGTTAAAACGATAAAGATGTGAGGTTTATAAAGCTTCGCGCTCTATTTTTACTTTTATACATTATTTTATAAAACAATCAAATTAATTATATAATATCATTACGTAATCAATAAAAATGTTAAATCATATATTTTTACCAAATAATATATTGTTAAACATAAATAATATTTTCTTTACGTATACAAATACATATACTTATATTTGACAAAGTACGATTTAATTATTATTTTAACTTTTTAAAATTATACTAGAACTATTAGGTGGTGGTGTAACTATATAACATGTGATATTTTATTTGTATAAAATACATTAAACTCATACGGCCTATACTTAATTAGGTTGCATTCGGATTTCCCGAGACGATTTACATACTTGATTATATAATCAACACATTCACTTGAGGTGAGTTCATAGCCCCGTTTTTTATATAATTATAATGATTTACAACTTTGGGGTGAGAAATATGCATTGTTTTACAATTGGACGCAACTACACTTTAAATCAAATTACGAGTTTGCCTAAGTAGCTATAACCCACTATGCCCATGAATCATGAACTGTTAATTACTGGATTGTAAGCACGAATGTTATGAATAGATCTATTTGGGATTGACATCCTCGTTTGGGTGAGTAGCACTTACTGTGCCGGTTTACCGGACAACGAATGTATACCATGTCGGAACAATTTGGATGTTGCGGGTTGACATCTACACGGGCACATTATTTGCATTAATTTGCATACATATATGTCGAGCCTTGATTCGATGATAAATATATATATATATATATATATATATATATATATATATATATATATATATATATATATATATATATATATATATATATACTAAAATACCAAAGAAGTAATAGTATAGAGAGTATCCCGTTTGATATAAAAATAACTTGAGGACAAACAATATTTTATCTCCCGGATGTCGTATCCCGACGAAGTGTGAAGATTGAAAATATTGTCACAGTTCGTGATCGCGTGCTTGAATAATTAATATTTTAAATTTTGGAATCTAAATCTAATAACGCAGAGGGTAAGCATATAAAGGCACGCTAAACTAGAAATAAAGGCAACTTAAAAATCTAACGACATTTAAAACAAATTAAAGCTAATTAATAACTAGACTTAACTAACTATTTAACTAAAATAAAACTCTAAAAATTCAAAATGCAAAATTTTAAACTAAAATGTATTAAACTATTTTTTACAACATAAAAAATATTTTTTTAAAATTTTAAACTATTTAAAACTATTTTTTTAACTAAATAATACTAAAAATTAAACTAAAAATACTAAACTTAATCCTAAACATTAAAGAAAATTTATAAAAATTCTAGACACTATTCTTAAGGTTTACAAAGAAAAACGAAACAAAAAGCTAAAACCAATAAGCTGCTAAAAATCAAATAAGCCGAATAAGCTTAAATCCTAAACTAGTATAACAATAAAATAGTGCAAATGTTTAATGAAAAGGACCCAAGGGCGCATTGGTAAGACGAGTGTGCTGTGAAGGGGTGGTCACAGGTTCGAGTCCTGTGACTGTCCCTTTTTGAAAAACATTTTTTTTATTTTCTTTTTGAAAAAGCTAAAGTTAACTCAAGAATAAGCAAATTTAATGAAGATCTTAAAACTGGAACTTAATAATAAGCTAGAAAAAAGCTAAACAAAAATGACAGTTGGCTTAATTAAGTCTATTAGACATTTAGCTAAACTGTTTGGCTTTTTAGACTCAATAAGCACTAATGAAAACCAAAAAGCTGAAACAGACCTAGTCCTAGACCTAATAAGCACTTGAAACTAAGACATAAGCAGAAACAATAAGCTAAAAATCTACAAAAAGCTTTTAAGACAGATTACACAAAAACTCTATTTAAGGACTATAACCATTATTTAAGCTAAAATTAAAGGACTAATAAGCTATAAGAAAAAGCTAAAAACTATAAACAGATTTAGATCTAAACTCAAATGACTCAAATAAGCTGGAATTAAGCAAATAAGTTTAGAAAATAATCTAGAAAAGTAAAATGAAAATAACAGTTTCGCACACTTGTTTTTCGACTTTTAGAATTGAAATGACTACTTGAAGCTAAGATTTAAGACTCTAAAACTACTTTTTACTAACTGAAAACTCAAAACATATTCGACTTATACTATAATAAGCTAAATGCAACAAGAATTAACCTAAATCAAGCTATGAATAGACATTAAATGATCTGCATAAAAGGCTTTTAAGAGCAATCCAACAACTAGCAATACTTGACTGTTTTGATCTTAAGATGATTAAAATGCAATTTCAAAAGCTACAAACACAAAACAGATGCACATTGATGCTATTAAACCTCATTTAGCTCACAAAAACCACACCTAAAGTAAAACTTTAAGACATTTTCATAAATAAGCTGTTTGAGCATCTTTAGGTCTAGCAGTCTTAAGGATTTTATAAAATAAACTAGAGAACTCAACAAAACCTAATTTAAACTTATTAAAACCATTATTTAAGCTATATTAGAGCTTATGAAAACTAGTTAAGACCTTAACAACAAGTTGAACATAGATTTGCTATGTTAATCCTGCTTGTCCCAAACACCCCTTTAAAACTTAAAAATCCATTTAAAAGCTAAAACAAATCAAAATAAGCTTCAAATGGATAAAACAGATAAAGATCTAAGACAATTAAAGACTAATAAGCAAAAACCTATGAAAAATAAGCAATAAATTATAAGCTAGATTAATAAGCTATATTAACTCCTAAATGAGAAGTTTGATATATAACTAAAATCAATCTAATTCTAAACTAAGAACTAAACATAATAAGCTAATATAAAACAGAATAAGCACAGAAGCAACATTTATAAGCACATAATAAGCAGATAAGTAATGTAATAAGCTAAAGCAGATTTGAAGCTATAAGTGAGAAATGAATCATGTACCTTGATCCTAGCTCAAACAGGGATCAAAATTGCTCCAAAGAGCTTAAATCTACAAGTTGCTTAAAGAATAAGCTCTGAATAAGCCCTATAAGCCCTTCCAAGTCTAGCTTATCTTCCAAATGGCTTATTCAGTTATTTTGAGTGATTTAGGTGGAACTGCTTATTCAGTTAGGCTATTAAGCTAGCTTAACTGAATAAGTATTAGCTTATTTAGTAACAAGAGCTTATTGAGCTTATTAAGTGAATTCAAAACACATTTCAATAAATTTGCATAAAGGTAAATACAGAATTCAAAACATTATAAAAGTAAACTGAATTTTTATTATTGATAAAAGAGATTACAAGCTTTTTAAAAGAAAATACAATAAGCTAAACTTTAAGCTAAATTACTACTAAAAGCCACTAAAAACTACACTAAGCTAGATATCCAACTACTGTGTGAATGACTCTATTAATAGTGAGGAGAGGATGATTCTAGAGCCTGAGGAGCGTCTTTAATCTTTCAATCCAAGCCCTTGATTCCAAATCCTCCCATTTGAGCCCTTGGATCTCTTCTACGCATCAACAGCCAATGAGGTGCTTTGGGATTGCCAGCATGGCTAGGTAGTGCCAGACGTATCAGAATTGCCTTCTAGAAGCTCATAAACGTATGTGTGAAGAGGGTTGGTTTACCCTGGGTTATATTGTTGCAGGGTGAATGGAAGGGAAAATAAAGACGATAAATAGTAATTTTGACCCGGTGTTTATCACTTTGACTTGGACTCGGGAATTGGTATTGGGCTTTTCATTTCTCTTGGGCCAAGAAATGGATTGGATTTGTATTTGTTTTATCATTTGGACTTTAGGATTATGAATACGGATTTATAATTAATGGGCTGACCCAGCATCAAAATGGATACGGGTTGGCCCATTAAAGATGAAAAACATCCTCGGCTTCGCTTTCTCACGCTCTTCCAATCCTGTACTCGATTTTGTCCTTTTTGACTTTGTTTTTGTCCTTTTATGAATATTCGATACCTGCACAATACAAATCACAAAACACACATATACAATGCATTTTTCATGTATTTTTGGTCATTTAAGCTTGTTTTAATAAAGAAAAATGATATGTGAATAAACACATATCAAAAATCCCTCATACTAAGCTATTGCCGTGTCCTCACGCAATGTCATATACACACATAGAAAACTAAATATTTCTACCCCCTTAGACTAATTACCTTGAAAAGTAACTAAGTGTTCATCTAAGAGGATTAAGAAATCACTAGTTTAAAACACCTCGTTTTACTATTTTTTTATAAATATGCATACATTTATTATTATCTTTCATCATCATTTTATTAATATATTTTTTTAATAACATTAAGGATTGTTGATCCCAACTTAAGATCGATTTCTTAGCTTGTAAAGGTTAAGTTACTTTGGATAAATCCAAAACAACTATGGTAGAAACTTTGTAAAATCTACTCTTTAATACATAGAAGAAAATTAATGAAACATTAAACTGTATGAACAAATACATTACTGAAAAACTCTAATATTATTATTATCAATAATACGAGTACTCTGTATAGTACTAGGATTTACAACCTTAAAGCTATATATCAAGAAAATATATGAATGAGAGATGTGAGATATTTAAACTACATGCCTTAGGGTCTCCTTTTATACACCAAGGAACCCTAATGGGCTTACAACGCGTTTTCTTACTCATACATATCTTTTCCTAATATATCTCATACATATCTCTTTAGTAGTACTAAAACAGACTAACAGTACTAACTAAGTATAACAGCAGAAACCCTTCTAGCAGTAGTAACATTTTGTACTAGCAGTACTAATATTACACTAGCAGTAGTAATGACTTATAACTTTTTCTTTAATCTTGAGCAGCAGTAGTAATTCCAACCAACAGTTGTAACTTGAACCAGCAGTAGTAACAATCATAACTAGCAACATTAACTTCAACAGAACTAAGAAGCCTTTTAATCCCAACAATCCTCCCCTAAACTTGATGTTCACCTTTTGAATCTTCAAGTTTCTTGATTAAAAGATTTATCTTCATCAGGAGGATGTATCAAAACACTTTGTAAGTCCTTGGTTTAGGATCTGACTAGCCTTTGTAAGACTATAGATAACTTGAATAAATCCAAATCAACTATATGAGAGACACTGACT